>JAHZMZ010003794.1:0-16095 GCA_027743805.1 Lepidocyrtoides sp. E14 | reverse complement strand
CCCCTCCCTCGTAGTGACAAATTATGAGAATTTATACGCGTATTTATCCAATTTATGGTTTGGCAATGCTGACCCCTGGTCTCACAAGTCATTCATCCAAAAATCGTAATGCGAACGTGTATGGAACGTATATTCTCGAGGAATAAAAGAAAAGAATGAGGATAACCTTTTTTTGCTGTTTTGTTTGCTTTTTTTCTTTCATTTTCCCCCAAGCACTTTTCCTTTTCTCCTTTCTTCTTTTGTGCTTGAGGTGGTCATTTTCTCAGAATCACAATCATGTTCATGAATTGTTGAATCTTTTTGGATATTAAAGCGCACCATAGCCTAGATAAACATGTGAGAGAGAAAGGAAAAGATGAGCTCTTTTCCTTTTTTGTATTCCATATATTTCCAGAGGAAGTGATGGGTGGGTTCGTTATCGTTTTCCCTTTTCTTCTCATTGTTCGTCCACTATTCTCCCCCAAGATAACAAAGGAGAAAGAAAAGGCTAAAAAGCAAAAAAAGTAAATGAGATGATGATGACCAAACCAAGAGGAAACATTGTTCTTTCCACGGTCTTATTTCCTCTTCCTGTGAATGAACAAGTTTTTATATTCTATCATATTATATGTTTGCAGAGATGAAGCCACGCATTATGATTACACCCCACATAATATTAGATGATATTGCGTTGTATTGAATTGAGATTGCATCTCATGACTTTTTTTGGTATTCCATCAATGTAGACATCAAAGATTGTTTTTGTTATTAAACACTCCACGAACTGCACCAGTCGTTCTTTTTTTTGTGTTATCCCTAAAAAATCGGCAATAATAATACAACATAAAGCACACGCAACATACATACATGCATGCATACACGGCAATCATAAAATCATATTTGCTTTCACTTGTGAACATACAATGCACAATTTTCTATGATTTTTTTATCATTACTTTATTTATTCTCCCCAAGGAAAAAAATGCACTGTTTTTTTGTTGTTTTTTTTGTCTTTTTTTCTATCTCTCTATCTGCCACCATCTTCATCCTATTATCTAGAGTCATCGCAATGACTGTTACGAAGCTAAATTGAAGATAGCCCGCACCGATTCGGCGGACTCACGTCATTACTACCTGAATGTGGAAAACAGCAAGGGATTTGACAAGTACTCGGTTATACTGCAAGTCAGAGGTGAGCTTTGAATTTCCAAGATAATTTACAAACATTTCAAAACATTACTTGGCTGAGCAGCCCCCTACAAAAACTGTTTGCAGGATTTGATTTTGTTTTTGCAGACCCAGTGAGTATGGCCACCGTCATTGGGGTGATCATCGGATGTTTAATTTTACTAGTCTTCGTCGTCCTTATAATTCTTTACGCCTTCAAAGCTGAGAAGTGGTGCTTTTCTCGTAAGTTTCTGTGTCTCTCTCTGTACTATCATCTACAAACAAAAACTTTTAAAACTAACAAAATATTAATAATAACCAAACAACAAACAACCTCTCATCATTAATTTCATTTCCCTTTTCAAGCTCTGTGTATGTACTCTGTATATATGTATGAACTACAAACTTTCTACAAAGACAATCAGTATTATTTATAATTCAATAACAAATAACAGTTTCCAACTTAAAACTACTTCTATACTTGAAAGAGACCATCTTCAGTGAACAGTCTCACCTGTATAATAATGTGTACTATAAATTATATGTCACTTCTACACCAAAAATCTGAATCTCTGCCATTCTCTAAAGCAGCTCGATCGAAACTAATCAAAAGGACTTTCTCTACCTTAAATAACTTGAATTGATTTGTCTCGTAACACTTTCTCCTAAACATTTCATGCTACGATAAGCTTGACACATAAACTTTTTTGATCAATCAATTTCTCTCTAAAAAGACTGCTCCTTTGTAAAAAAAAAACATTCCAGTGAATTTTCTTGCAATTTTGAATTCCTTGGCTTTACAAGTTTCGCCAATTTGCTCTTAGTTTTACGTGTGATACACTTTCATTCAACATATCAGCAAGTTGAAAACGACAAGAAATTTCCATTTTTGTTTCCCACTGACAAAATCTAGTAACAAAAATGTTTTATCAAAAAGTTTCAAGCTTTTAAGAATTTGCATACTCACAATCACCAAGTTTTTTTTTGTAAATTGCCATTNAAATTTCCATTTTTATTTCCCACTAACAAAATCTAGTAACAAAAATGTATTATCAAAAAGTTTCAAGCTTTTAAGAATTTGCATACTCACAATCACCAAGTTTTTTTTTGTAAATTGCCATTTAGAATCAAGCATCTGGTTCAATTTTTTGATTGAATACACAAAGTCATAATGATAACTGTTACACTAAAAAGTAATTGTGATGTTAGCAATAAGTTAGAAAAAAACAATTTACGTGCGATATTCGTCTCAAGAAAACATCTTTAAAACAATTTATAAAGTCGGCAAAATATTCTCCACTAAAATGTCGGATTTTAGTGGCAGAAAATGGCAGTATAACTCAAATAAAAAGAATGAAGAAACAAAAAAATTTCATCAGGTTTTGGGTAAAGTTTTAGAATGAAATTGTGAGTAATGCATGGAAATTAAGTTAAACTAAAAGCCTCTTTTTCAGCAATTAGTAAAAGAAGCATAAAGTCAGAGAGACAAAAACTTTTTGATTCGAAACCGTATTAGCCCTTTTGCCAACCTTATTATTTCTATTAGGATAATAAAAGAGAAAGCAGTTAAATCACAGTTGAGTTTATGTAGCAAAAGTCATCAAAAATCTATTTTTATTCTTACTGTTTTTGAAAGGAAAAAAAATCTTTTCTGCTGGTACTACTTACATGTAACAATGTAGTTAAAACGTGAAGTAACACACAAAAAGTAAAAGTTATATGGTAGCATAAACATTCAAACTGCCGCCGCGTCTATATACACGCTTTCATAAACTTGTACACTTCTTTTCTTCCCCTTTTCCATTTCTTTCTTTTTTTCCCTAGAAGCTTTTTATTAGAAAACTTTAGGTCATTATCTTTGCCATCACACATTTCTCACCGTCTTAAAAATCTACTTAAAGAGTAGTAGATTACCTCCTCACTACATCCATTATACCACTTCACTCTTTCTGCTGCCGCTACATAGCTTTTTATATTTTCATTTTTCCAAGTCGTTCCCGTTTTTAGTTGATGCAGAGAAAGGGGAGTTGTCAGTTTGTTATATTCCTTATTTACACCAAAAGAGGTTTTTGGATGCACAAAGGGGAAAATCCACCAGAGAGCTTTCCTTGTTCGTCCCTTCCCTTCACACACAGCCCAGCCATGTAAAAAAACAACTCCAGCTTTCATGCTTGAGATTTGTCAGATGCCGTGCCATGTCATATTGTCCAAAGTGAAAATGGCAAAAGGACCGAACGTCCTGCCTGCCTGTTTAGCTTCCTGTATCACCTAGATCACACACCATGCCACATGGCATTCCTCCAGTCCTATCATGACCATAATCATCGTTCTCAACTTACAACTTCTCGTGAAAATTTATCCTTATCATATTTTTGCAATTGCTATAATTTAATGACCCAATTCCTCCACATTACCTCCATGACTAAAAACCAAGCACAACCACCACACTGTTCCACTGGCAGATGGTAAACCCGAGCCTGTCCTTGCGTTATACTTGCTTGGGACTTGGAATTTAATTTCGTACAAGCTCAATTATTGTAAAATTGCCAAGAAAATCTAAGAATATTGCGCTATATGTATATTGTATATAGGTATGTATCTACCATATTATCATTCTTCTAAGTGCTCAAGAAGTTCTATGCACATTGCACATACAAATATACCTACCATAAAAAAGCTACCCATCAACAACCCACCACAAAAAAAAAATCTAAGGCTCTACATTTTTTCTATTATGCAATATTTATTGCGATCACAATTTATTACTTCACTGCTACACTACTTCAATAAATGCCCCGTTTTGGCTCGCCCCAATAATAGAATCATGCAATAAAATAGCAATGACAATTTATCGATAAATATAATTTTATTGTTGTCGACTTGTCGGAAATTTTGCTTCGACAAAGCTCATTGCACTAATATAATTAACAAATTATGCATTTTATGTCTTAAATGAAAAAAAATCTACATTCGAAACCACTTGCAGACCTTGCAATTTTTTTTACAGCACACTACTTGATATTTCCTATATTTAGTTTGACGAATAATGCCTCAAAAAATGTGGCAAAGAGGACAAGTGTTTATATACTACTTTACCCATTTTCATGTTCCCAAAAAAAACTATATATTTCCTCGAAAATGAATATCGTTTTAGATGCCAGTTTATTACATATGTACCTATATTGCCATTTAACACGCAGTGACATTAATACTTCAACTATATTATTACTTATATTTATTGCTATTACTTTATGGTATATGGTTTCGTCCAGTCTTGTGGTTGTCTCTACCTCTCTCTCTCTCTCTTTCTCTAATAATAACAATATAATATATTTGTATAACAGTACCTATTTAAGAAACCAAAGCGAGTATTAATACTACTCTCATTATTACTATTATTCTTATTATTTTCTTGTCTTGTCTCTTCCGTCTATCTGGTCTGTATTACTTACAAAAATGTGATGTGTATTGTCTTTTTTGTGTCTTTTCTTGCAGCCTGGTTCGATCCGTTTCATCTTGAAATGGGTGCATACAATATAAAAAATAATAATATCTCTCTTTTTATTACTCGTACTGTACTGTACTGAAGTTTTTAATTCTTGTATTTAGATAGAGTTGAGCAAAAAACCTATTCCTGTTGTTGCACAAACACACACGCCAACCACGGGTTTTGTATTTAGAAAAGTCTTTCTCACTCTCTTTCACACACACACACACTATTTTTATTGCGCACTTGAATTTGCCATTAGTTTTGCACCCTAGGTATGCACAACACACCACCGTAGTTTTTTTCGTATTCATTGCACTTTTAATCTTTGGATGTTTTTGGAAAAGATAGCTTTTAAACGGGATAAACGACACCGCTTTAAATTAAAGTAGTTGATTTTGACATTTGAAATATTATGTCTCTGTATAATATATACATATATATTTTTGAAAATGATGATCATTTCACAGGTAACAATATTCTAAAGTAGTTTCAAATGCTTTATTGTTGTAGTTCATACCTGTATTGATATAGTTTCTCATTTTTTGGTCATTCATAAAATGTCTCAAGTTTACATTAACTCAAAATGAGGCAATAAAAATTAATACAGTTGTATTCTCATGCTAATAGAGCTGCGCGCAATGAAAAAAAATACTAGTTTCCCACATTATAACTGTATAAACTGTATTAAGCAAATTCGTTTTTTATGACAACAACTGTTTTTGTACAATTTATGGAATACTTAAATTTTGAATGCCATTAGTCAACCAGCCCATTAAAATTTCGACAATGACATCAGCTAGAAAATTATTTCACTCCCACGTTTATGTATTTCAGAAAGCAGTCAGCAGCTCCAACAAAGAATTATTTGGCTTGGAGTGCACCTTGGCTTTAGTGTAGCTCTTTCAAACCCCTGTAACTATTGCAAATTGCATGACATTTGCATATAATATATATTGTTAGGTCGTCTCTATATTTTACGACCATTAGCAGTGGCAAGGCAATATTTTGGGTGGAGTTCGTGTGTCACCACAAATCACCAGTCATTTTTTAACATCACTGCTAATTCCCATCGGTTATATTATTATAAAACCACCTTAGGGAACTGTAAAAGTGTATTAGTATTTACCAACCTAGTCGAAAGCTGTATCATGCATAAAGTAGTGGTAGGTAAACAATTCAGCTTCTTCTGCAGGAAGTGAATATCAGATAAACAAAGGACTTTAGTTTCAGTCTTGATATACATTAGGAATATTTCATACCTATAAGCGCACTCTTGTGATTGTTGGAGTAATCGGGTTAGCATCATTTTTTTTATGTTGTCTGTCATAGTCTGGCACACATTTCATAGAATGCTGTATGCACTATAGTACAATGTACTTGATATAAGACAATGCATGAAATCATGAGTCTGATTAACGAGAAAAATTCATAATACAAAATATTCACTGGATAATCATGTCTTTAAAATTAACACTAAAAAAACCCATTTTAAAACACATTGATCATTTGGGAGAAAATGGTTATATATATGTATGAAAACCGCTTTAAACGCTTATTTTGCACAAGCAAGTTTTATTTTAAATGCTTTTCTGCTTCACTTATTGTGAAATGTCCATGTATGTACTTTACTAACCACTATTTGTTGTAAAATCATTTCATGTTAAATAATTTATTGTGTAATACACAAATCTAATAAGTTTGCACGGTAAGTTAAATGTGTGCATTGTTTACTACTTAGTAATCTGTGACATGATAAAATATATGGTCAGTATTTGAAATTTTAAACTTCTCTATCTTACAGTATCTTACACACTAAATACTAACACTACTTGTTCTCATACTTGTTTCACTGTAACATGTTAATTGTTTGTTGACTGAATGTCGTTCATTTTCAGTTTTTCTTTAATGAAATGACTAAAAGAGTGTTTGTTCGTTTTTTCTTTCCATTGACCTGTACAGAAAGGGGGGATTTCAAACCCACAGACTTAGAAAGGTAAGCTATAATATTAACCGTAAGCATTTACCTGTAATTTTCAGTTTTGAAATATATTGTTTTTAGGTAATATATTTTCATCATACAAGTAAAAGAATATTTCCTTTTATGAAGAAAAACTGTTTCATGCGAATTTTGTACATAATATGCAACTGCATCAGATTTTGCATTGATCCTTTCCCCTGTAATATTCAATCAATCTCGAAACTTTAAATAGCAGATATAAGTAAAAATACAATGAATGATTAGAAAATTAGTTTGTTGGCAAATTAACTAAGAAAATCGATTCCGATAAAATGCATTTAAAACCTGATACCTCATACCCTGTATTTTACTTAATTCTCATGAAACAGCTAATTTAGTGAACAAATGAGAGTATAAAATATCATCATTATTACCCTAAAAATATCTCATTGGAGAAATACTTTTGCTTTTAAATTAAATGCATATTATGCTTTTATTAAAACCATGATAATATTGTGGTTTGTGATTGTGAAGTGAAATTGAAGTACGATTTTTTGATATTTTTGCTTGTATACTATATTTCATCAACTATTTATGAGAACAACTTTCTCTTTCTCCTAAGTATTTTTCCAAGAGAAAGTCTATAATCATTATTATCAGTATGTATATTTTTTTTACCTTTTAACGAGTTTCATTCAGTACTATAATATAATAATTTCAAAAGATTTATCGCTTTAACATTTTGATATTTTTATAAGTATATATATTTACTAATCACGCTCTGTTGTTTTTTCGTTTGTTTGTGTTTTTGGTCTGGTCTTGTGCTCTTCTCACACACGCACACACACTTCTTCTCTATCCGTAAAAAAATATTTTGGCCGGTACCTGCTGCTGCTGTGCTGTTCCTCCTGCTCAATCAATCAATCTCTGAATGGCTCTCTAAAACGTAATCTGATTATCTGTCAATGGTCATAAACATGATCGCTGTCTCTTTGCAAATGGCGATGAAAACAGTGACAAAAGTGATATGGATGGAAGCATACGAGATGAACAGCGCTTAGGTCATCATCCGCATATCCACCATCCGCATGTTCACAACAATGGCAAAACGACGGGTTTTGCCTCCATCCCGCAGACCGAACTTCATCTGGGTCATCATCACAACAAGGGAAGAAACACGAGACCTCCAGACAATGCCATTCCAACGGATTATCACATAATGAAGGTATTGGACGCACACCAAAATTCACTTCCTTCACAGCAACTTCATAATCTATCCTTTCAATCGCAGCAGCAACAATCACATCACAATCAGCAACAACCACATCCGCATCATCAGTTTCAGCAACAGCAACAACTTCATCATCATCACAATTCTCAGAGTAAAAGCAATAACGGTTCTGCTGTTGCTGCAATCTCATCTCGCAGTTGTGGTGGTGGTGGTGGTAGTAGTAGTTCTGCTGTCGATGACTTGGATGTGACTTTGGAAAACACTAGTTCTACTAACAACGTTAATAAAGATGAAAAAGGGCGCAATAGTAATAATAGCAGTAGTGGCAGTAGTGGTCGCACTCGAACTCGATCCCAAACACTTTCGCGTCCCAGTGGTAGTAACACCATCAGTTCCAATAAGCACTCGACGACAAAATCACCAAATAAAAGTAAAAATGGCGGTAGTAATAATAGGGAAACGAAAAACGGTGGAATTGGACAGTACTATCATACATACAATCCACACAATCCCAACAAGTCCATTAAAAGTCATACACCATTACCAGAATGTACAGAAAGTTTTGGTGGTTGGGCTTATGGTTCAATTTGTGATACAACACATTGTTGCAACAATTTTTCCATCTCGGGTAACGCAACTTCTGCTAGTGGATCCGGGACTAGTTGTGGACACAGTAATGGGAATAATGAGTCTCTTGGCATGAGCCGGTGATGGTTGGGCTCCTCGGGTCCACTTTCACCAGAAATGGTAGAGTTCTCTCGGTATCATCATCATCGTCATTTGAGCAACCAGCAGCAACAGAGATTTAGTTATGATGAACTAGGAAGAGGAATGCTGGTGGGAATAGGAAAAAGTAGTAGTAAAAAACCACATCATATCCCTTTGGAACTATCCTCAGACCAATTAGCAATTGTAGGAAACAGTCATAATCATCATCATCATCATCATCCCATTTTGCTTCATCATTCCCATCATAATAATCGCCAAACTACATTGTTGAATGGTAGCGATGAGTGCAATAATAAGCAGCAGCCCAACAACGGTGATAATCATAATAATAAGAATAGCGGTAGCAATAATGGAAAAATTAAAAAACGAAATGGCAACAACGGAGCTGGTTGCACTGTTGTAGCATTGCAAACATTTTCCAACTCTTCTGGCAGAGACTCGCCACCAATTCCACCGCCTCCAGAGTTGTACTACAAGAAAAATCTACCAATGAAGATTTAGTTACTATTTTAATGATCATGATAATGATGAAAAATGATTCATCAACCATTTCATAAATGGAGTCATTAGAGTCTTAGAATGTGGTATAGATTTGGGTTGCAGAGTAGGGAGGAAGAAAAAATAGTAGTTCAGTCAGATAGGCTGGCCGTTCTATATCATCATCATCATAATTAAAACGTCTACTTTGTACGCTCGCATACTTTAATAGGTAATAGTAATAATAAAAAATACAGCTACCCCACAACGTCTTTCCCTTTTGTCGCGTCTTCACGATAACGTTTTCTCCGCGCACACAGCGATGATCAAAACAAACCGTATGAAAATTGTGTCTGTCTCTCTCTCTCTCTCTCTCTGAACCGATCTAGTAACGCTGAATCCCTTTCACTCTCTGTCATTAGGTATCTAACGACTGTCTCTGATAATCTTGTTCTAATTGTGTTACTAAACATTTGTCTCTTTTTGTCGTTTTTTCTCTCCTTTTTAATATAGCTGCAGCTTGTTTCGTCATGCTGAAGCTGAACTTAAGAGAGACTGTAAGACTTTCAGCTAAAAGTACGGATATATACATACTATATCTATTGAACCTTTTACTCTATATAATATATATATACTTTTTCAAAAAAGAAAATATATATTATTACACTAGCAAAGCAACCGAATTTTTTCTATATTGGCCTAAAACTTTTAGTTTACATAATTGTTGGGTTCACTTTTTACCTTTTAGAAAATGTGTTTATTTTTCATAAAACAAACACTCAATTTTTGTTCATTATTCGTCTTCCAAAATGGTATTATAGCGCTTTTGGAAAATATACGACTATTTTTTGAATTTTTTGCAAAAGAAGCACTTAACAATTTTTGCATTTTTGAAAACAATCATGAGTTTTTTAATACTAAATTTTTATTTTATTTTTCTTGGAGTTGAAACACCTACTACTCCTATATCTAAAAAATAAACTATAATAAACACGTACTGTTGAAAGTCTCACAGTAGCATAAAAGCTAAATTGCGTTTGCTACTTGCTACTATATTATTGTTCCCATTTATTTTTCAGTGTGTTAATCGGCTATTGCTAAATAGTTTATTGCGATTATTATTCCATGTTTTTCAAGATATAAATTGATGTGTATGTATGTATGTGCTGCTGATTGAAAATATTCTGCCACTAGATCTACTGTTATTATTGGCCCTCCTAAACATGTTGATTATTTATATAAACTCTTGTTCTTTAAACGTTTGGTTGACATTAAGTAAATATCTGATTCATATAGTTATCAGTTGGCTTACCGAGACTTTAGCTTTTTATTAACAGTTTTAGAAATCATGCAATTCAGCATTATTCTTTATTTCATATTTGAATGGAGCCAAATTTAATTTATAATTAATTAGCTATTTAAGCATGTGTTACTCTATCAGGCTTGTTTTTAGCAAATGTTTAATTTGGAGTTTAATTTTGCTGAAACATTCACTTTACACGAGTGCGGCATGTTACTGCTAATATAAGTAACCATTATTGACATCCCTTGTTTTCCTGTTCAACAGTTTGCTGCAATTGTGTTATGAATTTCATATTTTGCACTAATTTTTATCAATGTTATTTTTAGTATGTAAAGTTGTGTATATTTTAAATGATGACATTACACCATTGACATGTTGTGTAATTGAAGTTTTCTCTTATAAATGAATTACAGCAGCAACCCAGAAACGAGCGTAGCTTCCGAGGGCGAGCATACCCTGTGGATCCAACCTTGATGAAAAAAGACATCAATTACGCTGACCTCCAACTTCCAAAAACCAGCAACAACGGGTCAATGAAGAAAAGTAACCGGGCACACCATCCTTCAGCAATGCCGCGAAATATTCCGCCAAACGTTAGGCCAACAGACTACGCAGAGATACAATTCAAGCCTAGATCAAACGAGCAAGCGGAAGTCTAATAAATATTTAATATAAAAAAAATAATTTTTAATTGTAATTTTAGAGTATTGATTTTTATATGTGCGTGTATTTTTTTTTGAATTTCTGTCAATTTTTATCCTGTAAAAAGTTTACTGTTTGGCCTGTATTGTACTATTTACTGTGCTAGAAGAGAATAATGGTATTGTTGAAAAGCTTCTGTGAAGCTTATTAAACGAGTTGTTCGTAGTTATATAAATAAGGCATAATATTTTAGACGGAAAATAGTTTCCAGTTACCCTGTCATGTATTGCCGGTGAACGTATCGTATTAGACCAAAAACGTGATTCAAGTCATTGCTGAATGCCCAGTGAGCGTTGAACATAATAATTAATATAGCTTTGGAGGTTAAGAAAGTCGTCAGTTTAAATATTTCCAATCAAGTTAATCGGAAAAGAAGGTTTGGATCTCATATACACAAATTAAGTTTATTTTTTAGCTAAAAATAATATATTTATCTCTTCATATTTAAAAAGGCATTAATAAAAGTAAGATTAAAATTGGGTTTCGTAACAAGGCTATGTTAAAATTCATTATTTGCCGAAATTTTTCCCTACGTTTTTTAATCTGTTTTAAGACATATAACAAATAAATGATTTGTATCCATCTGTCAAAAATGATAGTTATTAAAAGTAATTAAGAATGTATCAATAAATATATCAGTGTTATTTATAATACCAACGGCTGTATTCATATTAATAATATTTTCTAGGGTATAAATATAATGCTTCAATGTTTTAAATGTGCTTCAGCAGAGGTGTTTCAAAAAGATTTTCTACTTTTTATATATTTTTACTAAAAATATATACATTAAAAATATCCACAATTTTTAGAATTAAAATCCACCAGAGTGGAATGGCATTGGAAGAAGCTTTTTACTGACCAGTAAATTGGTAGTAGTGTTTTAAAATATATTGAAGCAGCTTTGTTTTTAACTGTCAAATTGGATTTTTTGTTATTGTTGAATTTGTCAGTGTGCCAAGGACCACCTCATTGTAATTTTAAGCCCAAAAAGTGGTCACTCATTTTGCAAATTTTTAATCAGTTCAGACACTTCACTATTATAGCACGTTTAAGCACATTCATGGTCAGTTTTGTTGTTATTAATTTTTTAATGCAACCTATGGATAAATATAGTTGTTAAATTAGTTTATAAGATGTACAAAAGAGAAGTTTTAATTAAATCAACTTTAATATGAAAATACGCAATAAACTAATAATTCGGAGCGAGCATGATATTGAGAATTTCTTAGCTTAGAATTCTGTAGCATACATTTGTAAAAAATTATGGATAAATATAATTGTTAAATTAGTTTATAAGATGTACAAAAGAGAAGTTTTAATTAAATCAACTTTAACATGAAAATACGCAATAAACTAATAATTCGGAGCGAGCATGATATTGAGAATTTCTTAGCTTAGAATTCTGTAGCATACATTTGTAAAAAATTGTGTATACCTGAAAATGTTTACATGGACAGCACTACCACACGATTTGATAGATAGGTCATAATTTTTGCAGTGGTTAGGAAATGTGTAATTTATAGCTGGTATTAGTGGTATTGCTAACATGATTGATCATACTTTGATCATGAGAAAATATCTTTACGATTCGCATAGGTGCGTACTCTTTGTGAATAGTATTGGAAGCCTTATTAAATCATAAGGATATAAATTATTTTGTAAGTAAATAGCAGAACTTCTTCAAATTTACATTGAAGATGCAGAAGCATCAGTATAGTTTTCGAGCGGGTCAAGAACCTTCATATTATGTTTCTTTCTAATTGTAACTTCATTTTTTCTCGGTCGTAGCTTTTTTTCATTTTTCATGTTACTTTTTAAAATCATTCTATATAACCCAGTTCCAACAATGTTTCATTTTTCAAATGGAAAAATCTTGTGGTTTGTGGTTGCCGACAAAAAACACATAATAAATTCTATCAATTCTTTCTCGAAGAAATTTAGTATTAAAAATGCCAATATTTTTGCCAACGCAAGTATTATACCAAAATGTAGCAAAACATGCTCCTTGAATACTCCTTATAGTTTGCCCTCCCCATCTTTCGTGTGTGGCGATAACAAGAAAATAAACATTTTTACCTACGTTTAGCGCATGTAAATAAACTAGTATGCTGCACTAACTATAAAGATTAAAAGTGGTAAGCTCTTTTATCTTTTGGTTTTGTTTAATTCTTTAAAAAAATATACTAGTAAGGCATAGTCACATAGTTTATTCAATTAATTTATTTACCAGTGAGAGTAGCTAGTATGAATTTAATTATAACTACCTAGTATGTGCAAGTAAGTTTAGTACACAAGCATAAAATTACCTATGTATTATATATTACAGAACTTCAGTGTACAAGATATATAGGACCTATATTATAGGTATGTATGTATATTACCAATGATTAAAAATGATACATATTATTATATTATATATATTTCAATGACTGTACTCACAAAATATGACGGATATTATATGTATGCATTATGTAAACTTAACCAAACAAAATGTAAAGAATAAAAAAATAACCTATATTGTGTCGAACTTATTGGTTTCTTGAGCCGATTCATTTGAACAGAACATCATTCAATGCAGTTTAATGAGTACTTTTGCATTTTGTTGCTTGATATGCGACATTAAACACCTCACGAAAATGAGATACATTCCTTCCTGAATATCATTTCATATATTGTAATCCAAAATGTGTGCATGCATATTTATGTATTTACGCACCAAAATAATGTCTAATATTACTCTAATATAGTACAACACTTGATGAGCAAAATCATTGTTAACGTTGATCTGAATTTTAAGCATAGCCTAGAGTATCGTGCAAATTGACAGCAATAAAAAATGGTACAAATATTATTTGTTTGTTGCTCGCATTGTACATACCTAACACAGCAGCCTGGTGGTAAGTCTGGCTTTGACTAGAAATTTTGACGCATTGAGAACATTGCATGGAAAATCTTTTCACACCTTGCAGAGTTTCCCAATAAAATTGGCAACATGTAACACAACAACAACAATCTGTGTGTAGGCATCACCAATCATGGCTAAAGTTTGTACCTTGCCATGCTTAATATTTTGTGACTATTATCATTTGGGTAGTTACGTTATATTATTCCAACGAATCCTATAATCCTATCTTGTTCATAAAATCATTGTTATTCTACTCTACCTGACCTAATGCATTCAATACCCAAATACCCATTAGTCTATATTTGGGAACAAAATTAGTCTACGTTGCGTTGGTTGGTTGGAGTTCGCCGTTCATGGTTAGGTAAGTTGTAAAATATTTTAAGTTCGCTGCAAATATATGCTGTACAGTCAGCAACAAGAGCATGTGTCTTGGTACTAAATAAATACCTTTCTGTAAAGTACTAAATGCAGAGGTACATATATATGTATACCGTATTTTCTTGTAGAAAATGTAAGCTTGTATGGATAATATACAACATACAACTCCAAAATTATCTTCTTAGGAATAATGGATTTAAAAGTGCCAACTTGGAGTTTTGTGCTTCTGCAACGGCATATAATATGCAACCTTGGCTTTGCCGGACATAGCAATTAAGTTCAATGATGAGCACTAGGACTGTATTTGAGAAAATACGGTATAATTATAGAGTACCTATACATGTCTTTGCTTGCAATAAAATTTTATTCATGTAATATAATAATGTAATGTGTGTATTGCCATTCTAATGTATTTACTTCTCTTGTACTGACCAAATTGTGATTTTATTATAGATTGGTTACATTTTTTTTCAGAACAAAGAGACTCACAGACAGAATATAAACCTTTTCTTTCTTACCTGTTTCGAAGTTTGAAATCAAACTCAACGAACATCATTGAAAAATTCAGGTCTTACTATTTTTGACCACCAAGACCATCAAAAAAATAGAATTGAAATAAGTTGAGAAGCTGATGCAAGTAGCAACTCCGACAAAATCCTTTGTCAGACACAACTTTAAAAATGAAGTTTTTCTCTACAATAGTAACCACTAAAGCTGTGCTAATTTTCCTTTGTGCAACGACAACAATAGAGGAAACATCATGTACTACAGAACATCAACAACCATTATCATCATCCACCAAAGACGACGTTAACAGAAACAGAAGAGCGACAACGGTAATTTAGCGTTTTTGATCAAAAAAAGTTTCTCCCTTCCCTTTCATTATTAGTTTGAGGAGACTCCTTTAGCAATTTATACACATGAACCACTTTTTTGATTTGATACATATGTGAAAAATGTAAAAAATTGCCTGTCTCCAATTTTCATTGTCGTAGTGAAAGGGCATTCTACGATTACAATGGCGTACTACTTTACATTTATAGTATACCCTGAAATGCCATCAATTTCGTACACAATTTTTAACTGATATTTTAATTGCAATTTTTAATGCAGTATTGTTACATGCTACTATAATATTTTAAGGTTGAGGATGAAATTCTTGCGAGTGCTGTCCTAGAAGAAACTATTACGAAGCAAAACACCACCGCGGTCAACTCAAAGAAACGAACTTGTGCTTGTGATGATACTGAAGAAACACCGATATGCGCCAGTAACGGCGTCACCTATAAGAGTGCTTGTAGATTTGAGTGTGCGAAAGCCAGGGTTAATAGTAAGTAGAACGATGGGGATAGGATGAATATATAGCATAATATTGTTATGTTTACCTTTAGCATGAATTTTCATAATTTTATTGTTGTAGCATGACATTTAACTTAAATGACTTAAGTTTAGTGGTCCTTGCTAAAGTGCTATAAGCTACCAATTAAAGGGACGACAGAATTATCCATATGCATATAATAATTGTTATATAGGCAGGCTCAGGGGGCATCATTATTGACTTGACGAGATCACAAGGAAATACTAATTAAAATGAATTCATAACTTAACAGGAATTAATTAAAGAGAAAAAATTGCAGACCTCCTATCAGTGCTGCAAGTTTTGTAAATACAATCGCTGACAAGTGTTTTTCACAGATTTTGATATGCATAGCTTTACTATGTACTTAAATAGCTAATCAGGTATGCATATTATGTGCATGAAAATAATTGCAATATG
>JAHZMZ010003793.1:0-40478 GCA_027743805.1 Lepidocyrtoides sp. E14 | reverse complement strand
GCTTAACCTAAAACAACCGAACCTAACCTTGCTTAACCTAAAACAACCGAACCTACCTAAAACAACCGAGCCGAACTTTACCTAAAACAACCGACCGTAATCTAAAAAACCCGAACCTAACCTAAAAAAACCGTATAGTTGTGTGGGCGAAATGCATTTAATGCTGGCATGGAGTTTGTTACTCAGAAGAGCCGAGGAAAATTTAGATATGTGCATTTTCAGATAATGTGGGATACTCGCTCGCTCGATACTCGCTGCTTTTGAAAATTACTGCTCGCGACTTGCTCGCTCGTTCGTCTTTTCAAAACATACATAGTGCTCGCGGCTCGCTCGCCGCTTCTGAAATATTGTGCTCGCAGTTCGCTCAATACTCGCCATGCTGGAAAAATGAATAGAAATGTCCGTCTTTTTTGCATTTTGTAAGCGTGCAAAAGTTATATTTATGACCCGTAAGCATTATTTTATGCATTTTAATGATAAAATTTGACTATAATCATGTATTCTATATTCTAAAGGACTCGTTTTTTCAATTTGAGCTTCGTAACTCCAATACAAGCTCGCTCTTTACTCGCGTCGCCCACTCACCGAAATATTCTGCTCGCTCGACGCTCACTCGCTGGCCATCATGTGGGCTCGTTACTCGACTCGTACACGAGCGAGCCGAGCGAGTAACGAGTAGCTCGCCATTTCGAGTCTCGCTGCACATGTCTAAAAATCACGGGGTTGATTTTGGGCGGCGGAAAGAATAACCCTGCCGGGGGGAAAAACGTACTCGAATATTTACATCATATTTCCACGGAAATCGTGACATAGGACTTGAATTTTAAAGAATTAGTCAGATGTGAAATCAATCGTATCACACTTATTCATTAAAGTTCATGTTGGCGCTAGCTTTTCTTGCCAAATGCATTTGTAAATACACCGGCGTGTTGTCTGTATGATGATGCATGCGTATCTTTTTAACATATGTCACGATTTCCGTGGAAATACTATGTAAATATTCGAGTACGTTTGTCCCCCCGGAGGGGTTTTTTTCGCCCCCCAAAATCAACTCCGTGGTTTTCCTCGGCTCTTCTAAGTAACAAACTTCATACCCAGCAGCATCGTATTCCATACAGTGATCCTTTGTATGTAAAAAAAAAAAACGTTGACCCTACCCATACACACTCTTGCAGTGCAATACCTGAACGGTGAGTTAGGTAAAAATGCAAAATTCATTTATTTGCTCATGCATGCAAAAACATGGAAGATTATTAGAAGCATTGTGTGTGATGATGATGAAAATTAAATCCATGAATTGCGTTGTCCCACTTTCTGAACAATTAAGTATGCAGATAAGATAATAAAACTAACTTCGTTACGTACGTGCATCTATACTATTCTGTACTTCTCTAATAGAGTTCTTTATCCATGTAGGCGTAGTAAAAAGTAAAAACGGCTCGTGTCGTCGTGATTTTAGATAAATTATTTTCAGCATGCAAGAACGTGAACCACCTTTGCAAAAAGTTAATGTATAATCCTCTCTGCAAAAGTATACTAATGTTGTTGGTAAGTAATATTTACCATTAATTATCTATATACTTTTTACTCTTTACGGAGTTAATACTCCTTCCTTCATTTCCTCATCGTGTATCCCTAGCCCGCTCTTGACTCTAGTCCATCATGTAGTAAAAATGAATTTCATACAGATTGGCATGAGCAGCTCATATTAGTATGTGAGGAGAAGATGAATAATATCGTAATATACTGTCGTCTCACTTGCTTTACAGAAGTTAACCAAATGCTTTTAGCATAGTTTGAGAGAAAGCTGACCAGCGAAAACTTATAAATGTTACCGTGTATTAAGTAAGTGAAGCTTTTTCAAAAATACTATAATGTAGTTAATGCAAATATTCATTTGACAAAAATGGACGACTAGGACAAGAAAGTGCGCTTTAAATTACATACAAATTTGATTTTAGATTCTAGTGCAGCGCAGGCAGATGCGCAACGGGATGGGCATGAAGCATTGAAATATCTAATTAGATTTTATTTCAAAATATTGGTTGGTTCTATTCACATTGTTTGATACGGAACAAACGTTTTTATAAGAGAAAACGGAAAGGTGAAAGGTACACGTTGCGAACAAAGAAGACTGCGGTGCAGTCAATTCCGATGAAGATGAAAGGTGTGAAATCAAGATGTTTAAATACCTGTTTATTTTTATGTGTGTAGCAATCACAATCATAGAACTTGTAATCAATTAAATCAAAATTTTATGAACGTTTCTAAAATGATGAGTTCGGTGGGGCATCATTGTTTTCATTGTGAAAACGAAAGGATGAATAAATACGATGAATGCACTTTAACCTTAAAAAACGTTTTTACCCACCTTTGACTTTAAGGAAATCTAGTCTTCTTGACATATTAGGAGCAGCAACCTCATTTAATGGACCACATTTTAATTATTTTGGACCTAGAGGCACACAGAAGATATCACAACCATATTTTTCCTTAATGAAAACTTAAGTACGAGTCGTCTTTCAAATAACGGACCGAAGAAGACCCCAAAAAAAATCCTAATATTACATGAAAATAATCTACAAGGATAGCAAAGACGATAAAGGTCTGGCTGTTATGAATTTCTTTTCGTAACCTATCTATCGGTCCTCTGATCTGAGCCTTAGAAAATGGTCAAAGTTTCTTTCTGAGTTTTTATAAATTTCCTGTTAGGCATAGCTACTTTTTATTTAATATTCATACTGAAAACATTAGTCGTAGATTATAACTAGACTTACAATAATTTTGTGATGTTCGGTTATTTAATGAATCAGCATTTATTCCTTCCCAATTCAAATAATTAAAATCGAAACTGACCGTTATCATGGACTTTGACAAGATTTCATTGAACTGTGTACAGTGCGTCTGTATAATGCATTCTTTGGGTACTTAATTCAGTCCCTACACAAGACCACTCATGTTTGTGTAACTAAAAAGGTCATCATCATAAGCATGTACTCGGGTAACGAAACGTCAAGGGATTGGGATCGGCAAACATGTATAAAGTCCTTTAATGTACATGCACGTCGTAGGCATTATTCGTTTGCAAAATATAAACTAGAGCAGTCGTGCCTGTATTTTGCTGTGGACCTTACATGACACACACATGCATACACTGGTTTTTGTTGTTTTTAAAAACGGTTGATCACACTGTCTGTCATGCAAGCAGACATTTCGAAACCTTATCAACTTGCTCCTTCTTATATGCATTCATGTTTTTGGTACTGCTCAAATGAGTATGCATAATTTATACACAATAATGCATGATAAGTATCAGCATAATATTTAAGCATTAAACAATATTGTATCAAAATATCCGATGCTATCATCATCATGCCTCATTTTGCAGCATGGTAAAGAAATTCACATTTTTAAAATTCAAACTGTAAGAAAACAACTTGAAACTTTAAAAAATTCTGTTACATGTTCATGATGTTTACATTGAATTATAATGAACATAATCATCTATTATACAGTTTTGTGCTCACCAATTACAATTTAGCTAAACTGCTCTCAGTTCAGTTGATTTTAATGCAATGTATAGTTTTATATTGTCTCTCATGTCGTGTCTTATACGCATTAATTTAGATTTAGCATTTTTTCGTTACTGTATGCTGATGGGAGTAGTTGAATAGTAGTAACATCAACTATTCACAGGGCTGTGAAAAGCATATTATATGCATTGCTCATGTATATCTTCATTTGCCCTGTCTACTATAAAAGGTTCACTTGCTCGTTTTATCACATTTAAGGGATGAGATGGATGATGACAAAAAATTTATCGCAATAAGTAAATTGATTAGTTTTGTCTATTGTTGTCGTGTGGCAGACCGTCTTCTCTAGTCCACCAACGACACGAGGCTAACAATGTTGTTGGGCAGTTGAAACGTAAAACGAACTATTTCATGGGCTGCATTATTACAATTTCTGATTGTGTAATAATTAACAATGTCTCCTGCACCATTGTTATTATCTTGTCGTTTTAATGGCTGAAGGTAACCGCAGAAGCAACTAACCTGTTTTCCCACATGACATTAAACTTCATACTGTTGATTGTCTGTACAAACATGTAAAGTGTATAAGGTTGTATGCAGTATTGCTCAATCACAGCCAAAAATTTTGATTGTTTGAAATATTCCTTGTAACGTTAGACGCTTCATTTATTTTGTACACTCTATCTATACTCATCGCCATTATCATCGTGTAAAACGAGCTTTATGGTTATTAGTATTATAAATATTGTCTGTGGTCGTGTGAATTAGAAATTAACTATCGGAGATTCTCCCATAAAACTTAAAATAATTCCTCCCGTTCCCCCAGACAAGTGCAAGTGATGTTCAGGTGTGTACTTATAGGTACTTGTTTTGTTATCGTGAGAAGTAATAGAAATGACAAATTAGTATGCAGGGCAAGCTAAATGGATGGTAATAACAATGACAATGGCTTGTAAGATATCGAAAGAAGGCAGCTAGACAGGTTCAAGTTCTTGAGTTCTCATGAACAGTCTATCTAAAACTACGAGTGCATTTTTCACCCAGTCTGATTATCATTTTATTAGACCTCCATTTGTTATAATAACACTTTCGGTAATTAAAATAATGTTATCCATACACAACAAACTGCTATAAATGACGCATATAGATAACATATCGTGGTCGTGGTAAAACGAGTAATGAATTCTTGATATTATTCTGAGTTTGAAAACTAATCCATTCCTGTCAAGAAAGTAATTTTATTAAAACCCAAATTTGCAACCAAACCAAGCAAGCAACGCCTATCTACCTGTCTCTGTTCGTAGTTGCAGCCAGGCTTATATTCTATGAAACCTAATCACACAACGCAGTAAACTAAGCAAATAATACTGAAAGCTATTCCATCCACAAAGATATTTTATTAAAATGCTGTGAAAAATAATGTTCCCGTTTGTTGGATTTATCGTCGAGAATTTTGTCATTTAAAATACAACTGTCCAGCAATTTCAATACACGCACTGTTATCTTTCGTACGAACCCAACAGGCATTTGAAATTAGAAATCATATGAATATCAACAAAAAAAATTAGTCAGTTTATTGCTTCACGTAACTATTTTATCCTGTAATTAGTAATCAATCGTAAATTGATTCTATTCAAAGTGAAATATAAATTAAAGTAGATACGACATGCCATTTCTATTTGCCATGCTCATTTATGTTGCGATTTTTTTATTGTGTAAAGTCTAGCAAAAACAAGCCATTGCATTGTGATTCTCTTCATTTACTTTAAATTTTTTTTACCAGTACTGTTGTTAGAAACTGAATTGTCGAGATCAGAATTACTCATTGTAATTTTCTTTACTATTTGTAGCTCAAGATGCTTCAATTTTAATTAAATTATTCACAATGTTGATCATTTCTTCAAACAAGAAATTGCTTTAGAGGAGAGGAATTACCCCCGATATTTGATCATCACGACCATCAGGTTTTTACAACTTTTAATGAATAAATATTTAAATGCATTGCATAATGTAAGGTAGCAGAAAGTTGCAGATACAATTACACCAATTTTTTGTAGATTACTGCTGACCAATTTGCATTATGTGTAATACAAGTTACTATACAACGGAAAGATATCAAATACCTAGTTTTGCTGGCACTATTGCCTTGATAGGAGGGCACAGAACAAAACAAGTGGACATGAAATATACTTGTATAGCCTCACTAAATACACACGTCGAATCAGTATTGTTTTAAAATCATATAAATAAAAAGACTTGTCATTGTCATTCTACTTGTATTGACAGTTTTAAGGTAAGGCATACACGCGTTCTTTTGTCATACACGCAAATTTTTACAGTTGGCAAAAATGAAAATGTTCATGACAATGTATTTTATCTTAATGGCACGGACCCAAATGCATACTTTATAGGTTACTATTTTTATACGCATCAATTTCGCTATAAATGATGAATTATGATCTTGATGATGACCATAATAATACATGTATGAATAATGCTTGTTGTACACCTACGTTGAAAGTTTCCCTTTTTACTGGCATGCAAGTGTTTGCTTTAAAGATAAACACCTAGTAAACGGATCATTACAATACTTTGTTCAAAGCAAGCACTTTGTGAATGAGGCAAGCTCATAAGTAACTTTAGCATATTATATTGACATGATATTTTGTTTGACCGTCTGTCTTGAATGCTTATAGTCAATTAGATTCTCACAATGTGTTAATGCAAACTGGAAAATTGGTATCCCTAACCCCTAATCTGTAGTTCTCCAGCAAGTCCAGTTAGTTCTTCTTGGGGAGGTGAAAGGCGTATGTACAAGGTGTATTTTTATTAAGTAAAATTTGGTATGTAGTTAGACTTTATGTAAGTAAATTGAGAGCAGTTTTCATTTCATTCCATTGTACGGGTGACACATTTCTCCTATGAAAAAGAGGTAAAGGTGGATTGTGTAGTGTATTGAACGGGGGTTTAGGTAACATATGTACTGATAAGTAAATAATGATCATTGCTGTCACTGACATTCCCTGTGTGGCATTTTATTTTGCTACTGTAATATTTCTTTGTACAATGGTTTGTTTAGTTTTTGATTGACATCACTATCCGTCGAAGTCAATGCTTTGCCGGTCATCATTACTATCGTCATTAATATTATCGCACGTCAAACGTTCCACGTTACATAGGTTGCTTGCGTACGCTTGGTACAACGCAATGGCAGTAAACTTGTAGATTCTTATTAATCAGTTTTGCTATTAGTGTAACGTATTTTAATCGAAACACATATTGATTTCCTTGCTAGACCACGTCGTAAAATAATAAAGTAATGCAATGGAGCAACTATTTCATTGTCGTCAATGAAGTAAACGCCTCGCCCTAAGCTGTCTGCTGGGACAAGATTCAAAAATTCTCCTTCAATCAAAGATGTATACATTTTGATGATGATGGTCATCTTACAACGGTCAGTTTGTGTCTGCTATCCCCTTAGCCTAGTGCTCTTCAATCTGTTGCTGGTGCTGATGATAAAGCTGGTAGTTGGTAATGGCGTACACAGATGTATCCCTGCCATTGTTTTATTATGGTCAGCAAAATTCATTCTTGATGATACATGTGTACTCTTTGCGAAAATCAGACAATGTGAAGTACACAAATGTGATGTGCTTCAAGATTTTGAAGTCAATCTTTTCCCTCTATGGAATAATATGCATAGTAATAATATAGCTGAAAGTGATTTGTGAGCTAGGTCGAATATCAATAAGTTGTAAATTATTGTTTTTCTTCTAGCTATGTAACAATGTTCACAGAGTTATTAGTTACTGCAAGCGCCACTGGCTGACAATGTTACTGATTGCTCATTTAATGAATCCATTTTTGATAAATGTGCACCTTTAAATGTCCTCTCTTGCCTTATGTCATTGCTTTTAGTTTCCATTATTGCTAATAATCATAATGCAAAACTGAAAAAGAACAACACAATAAGCCACTTTTTGATTGTAATAAACTTGCAGTTTTTAAGACTTTACTTGAAATTTTTATGCGTATTACCTTCCGATATGAAAACCACAGCGTGCCAGACGCTTGCAGACTTGGTGAGACATTTAAATGTGCTTTGATCTTCATTCTAAACATTTGGCTTCCCTATTGTTCCCTCAAGATCATGTAATAAACAATGGGAGTAGTCACCAAAAAGACACACCAGTGATATTCTGGTTTTGACCAAGATTTACACTTTTCTGTCAACCTGTTTCAGTTGCCGTTATCTTATTATTACTTGCACAACATTACATGACACACAGGTACGAAGAGTTGAGACGAGATACTAAAATGAAACACATGCCTATTTAGAATAAATTGTTAGTCTCATGGTTGTAATGTCTCAAAATATACAGAGAGTAGTGCTAAAAATGGGAAATCTTGCTGGGAGGTCTGTATAATCATATTAAGTTTTATTGCTGTATAACAAATAGATGAGCAGTCCAAGGCAAAAAGTACCGCCGACTGCCCCATTTAGATCGTCCATGAAATGAAAATTGTCAAGTCATGAAATCATTAGCTGATCAAACAATTTTTTTTCTGCTGTTGTCGTTTTCTATCATCACTCACAGTTTTATCATTTAGTTCAGCCTTCTCGTTATGATTATTATTAAATCAAGTAAAAATAGTACTGTTTGTACGTCTTTTTAATGTGAAACTTGAAAAAGGAAGTGGTACAATAAATATGAGACCAGTTTACACCAAGTCAATTTTTGCACATATCAATAAAGCTTACAAAAGTACGTTGTTTTCCATGATAAATTAGTATGTAGGCAAGTGCAAATACTTTGAAGAAGAAAGTGAAAAAATAATTTCAGATAATTAATGATTTTTTACTGTTTAAACAAAGAACATGTCAATGGACTAATGTATGCATGTACTTTTAATCTCAATTGCTCAAGGGTAATGAATGACATGACGAAATACCTACTTAATAATGATCTCTCATGTAGGCATGTATTTGGATCTTGATCACAATCGGTAATAGGTACAATGTGCATGGTAAAACTTTTTTGCAAAATTTGGAGCAAGCTCAACCGAAGTAATTCGTATTGGAGATCAAAGGCCATCAGATTGTCACTGAATCCATATTATTCTATTTTTAATTCTAATCAATGTCGATGATTTTTTTTTCTAAAACACTGCGTTTCGTGTCTTTTACTTAATAACGAAAGAAAAGGATATTTCATTTCTAGTACTAACAAAGACTCTTGTGTACATTGCATATACATGTAAATATAATTATTAAGGAACAGCAATATTCAAGAATAAGGGCAACCACATTGTTGTTTGGTGAAACCTTTGACTGCTCTTGGAGGGTCGACATATTGGTCATGCCTGGCACAGTGTAGGATAAATATTTAGGTTAAGAATTAAAAAGCTGAGTACTGAGTATGTGTCTACCTCGGTTGGTCCGTGGTCACACTGCTCATTGTAGTATTGTATACTTTGTTTTCGGCTGTCAAAATATTGTATTCAAATGAGCTAAAATTTTCTAAATAGCTTTCAATAATCGTAATGACAAGCTTGAGACTGTCTTTGTGAATCCGCACATGCAAGTGAATAAAAGGAGTTTGACTTTGATTCTATTGTTACATTTTTGTATGTGTGCGACGTGTTGCCATTAAACTACTGCACGCATACCCTTATGCGTATGCATAATATTTGCTAAAAATGTACTACAGATTGAGTGCACCATGTGTAAGTGTAATCAATCAAGGTGACTGAACTACGATTAGGAGCCCTTTGTCCATCAAATTATGACAGAACAGCATTTCGTAAACATTGATCATCTTCTTTTTTGCTGCAACGAGGCACATGGCTTGACATCCACGTAATGAATCTTCAAGGAGTACATTTATTTTAGGTATATGCATTGGCATGTTTATGCATGTTTACAGGTAGGCAAAAAGCATTTAAAGTCACTATAAGCAATATCGATTGTTATACGCATGGTCAATGTTTTAATGAGTAATAATCTGATGATGATGATGATGCTTCTTCGGCTACTTACTCGCTCCGATTGCCCATATTTATTATAAAAATGAAAATACCATCACCACGAGCACTACTACTACTACTAACTGCGTTTGCTGGTGTTATTGTTATTATCATTTTATCATTTATCCGTTTTTTGGTGATGCTTATTCATTTGTAAAGGATTGCTCAATACGCGATATTTCCTTCTTTTGTGCATCGAATCATCTCTTGCTAAGGTTGCCTCATGCTGTGCCCTAAATTACCTCCTCTTCTGAGTACATATATTATTATTATATACCTAGTATCCATTTTCAATGTAACATCACCGCAAGTGCTTAGAATATTATACTATCGTGCAATAAGATGAAGTTTAATGCATGTTTGCTAGTAAGTAAAAAGATGATAGATAGTATGAGCTCATCAATGGAGTTTGATGACGAAGCCAGGGAAATACACAAAAGACAATTAGACAAGTTGAGAGCGAAGGACGCGTGAGTTGCCGTCAAATTTAACTGTTCGTTGGTTCACCCGTTGTATATGGGGGAGAGATGCACCATGCACCCCTTCTTCTTCTTTTGTCTCCTCTTCTGTCCGTCTCATTCATGATCATCCATTTTCCCATCCTCCCTCTCGTCTCTCTCTCTCTCTTTCCTACTTTATTTCTTGTGCAATTTTTAATTTCTTTTCGTATCATATCATAATCATAATCAACTTTTAGGAGAACATTGAAAATTAATGCATGACAATATATAGCTCACGACTTAACAGAAACTCTGTCTGTGATGTGTCTCTTCTCAAAACTTGAAAAACATGAGCCATCCATGTGTACGATGCAGATATTTGGTGAACGCAATTTCTTGAAAGAAAAGATCAATTTGCAGTTAATTAGTGCAATTCTTCAAATCAGTTTTTCATTTCATAAAAAAATTCCTTTTACGCGCATTGTACGCATAAATAAAAAGCGAAAATGATGAGCAAAAATGAAACAGGATTTTTCAGTTTTGTAAGCAATATTTTTGCCCACAGCAGTAGGTATCCCATTCGTTCGTTTCGTTGCGTCGTGAATTTTTTATATTATTATAGCAGTTTTGTCGTACAAGTAAGTGACGAAGCAGCACTTACAAATTGATAAATACGAATTTCTAGTAGGTCGTGACGAATATGAATCTAAATGGATATTTAAAGATGTGTGTGTACATATAACAGGAAAGGAAATTGATTGAAAATGAGCGAAACTGGTTCTTTTGATGATCAATGTTTCTTCTACTTCATATTTTTCTACATTGCCATCAAAATCATCTCACTTTTCACTGGAAGGCATGCATACAATTGAATTAATATACCTACTGCACTGTAGATTGCTAAAGTGCCTACTGGCAAATGTGTGAACTGTGAGCCGGCTAGTGTGACAACAAACAAGAGAATCGAAAGTCAGTGATGATGATGAGCTGAAACGAAAAAAAGAGATAACTGCAGTCAGCATGACATAAAATATTTTAAAGGTACTAAAAAAGAACATTTGCAATAATTTTTGTCTGGTATCTACTCAGGAAATTACAATTATTTGGTTCATAAATGTCTGTCAGTAGTCAGTTGACATTTCGATGGTTTTCACTGAGTGATTTTAAAAAGAAAATTCGCACAAGATAAGATTGAATTTTTCATGATACATTTTCTGCAAATTTATAGTATTTGTACAATACAATGTGTCAAAAAACTAATGAATATATTTCTAAATTTTAGAGTAAATCGTTCCTTGTTCTCAACATTAATGACGGGCTTCATTGACTTTATATTATAGTTGTGTTTGAACAAGAGAAGACAAGACGTTTTAAATACAAGTCAGTCAATTATTATTTTTTCTTCTAAAAGGGGGTTGAGTATTGATCATTCAATATAATACATATCATGTCTCCCTCGTACACATATTTTTCATTGTTCGGTTTCTCTTTTATGAATGAAGTAGCTGGTAGGCGTCTCAAATACGTAGGTATATCATATTTTATCAACTGTACAATGCGTAGGTATTTTTGTGAAGATGATCTCGACTGACAGATACCTAATGTTACCTGTTTAGAATTCTTATAGCAAAAGCCAATCGATTATATAGGCATTAAATAAATGTAATCTTTACCCACATACCCAGTGAAACAATTTACTGTTTACAGTTTCGAAACATTTTACAAATTACCTGTGTACCTACTTTGTTTTGTTGTAGTCTATTCATGCGTGTTTTAGGATTAGATTATCATGAACTATTAAAAATGACGATATTTGCATTCTGGTAGAGAAATATTATAAGGGTTTATCAGAATCAAAATTGTGTCTGAATTTACAACCTTTATGCTTACTAATTTTTAAAAGAGTTAGAGACAATAATAGCAAACGTGCAAGCATATTTCCATCCGTATCGCCTCGATTGATCATCATTATTATTTTCATCCTATAAGCCTACAGGACGTCATGCTGTTCAGGATGTGGGAAGTGTAGCTCACGGAAGAAGATGACTTTCAACTAAATATGTTTGATTAATTAAGCGTCCGAGTCCGTAGGAGCACCAACATTCCCATTAATTATATTACATATCTGATTTTCGGATATGCATTTATGAGACGTGATACTGTTTTAGCTAAGTGAATATCATAAATGTACACATACCTACATATTATACGTATGATGTACGAAATATTTTGTAGGCAAGAAGTGTAAAGGAATAGGTACCACTAATTAGACATGACTTGTATACTTGTATCTAACGCCATTATTATCGTCATTTTAATGCATGTTTCATTGAATGCGAGAATGAATGTGTGCAAAATGAAAAGAAAAGCTTAATTTTATCAACTTTTATCAATCATTTGTGAATTTCTCCCATCGAAAGAACATTTGAAGATCCTATCTAAACAAAGCGTATAAACATTGCTTATGTGTTATATAGCAATTAGCAATACAATAATATTCTAAAAAATGATCATAAGCTATTACAGGGGATGGGACAGTCTTTACGCATTACAGAACACAAGAATAAAGTGAAATACAAAATTGTAGATTAGCAAGTTAACAATAATCTAAATAATGACTTAAATCCACATGCAAGGTTTCCACTGAGCTATGCCGTAAGCAAATTTTTGTTGTAACTTTCCCGTCTCTCCAACTATAAAATCCACCAAAAAACTGAAAACATCATTACAGTTGTTGTTTACTCCACTTTACACAAAAATCTATGATGACAATCCATTAACTGTGCTTGTATTTTTTTCCGACTTTGTATGCAAACATAAAATACTTTAGGTACATACTATTATATTATATACCTATGCTCAAAGTTTGCTGGTGTATGTATGTTTTAAGTACTACACAATACATAACGCCACAACATCAACTAATTCCGACAAGAACGCTGAATAATAGAGAGAAAAATTCCATACACAACAAGGCAATAGTGCAAGAGAGAGTTTTTGGTAGACAAGGATCTTCTTGTTGGTTTGTTAGTAAGTATATTTCTCATCCTTCCTTTGAATTTTTGAGTCTGTCTCTGTGTGAGGAATGCTTGAGTATGCAGAAGCAAAGAGGAGAAAATCGTTTTGTAGGTCAAGTTATGACTAAAAATAAAACCAGCGTGACTATGGGATAAAGTTTGTGTTGTATTGTTGTTGTCTATTCTGTTGGAGACAGATTGATGATGTTGATAATAGTGGCAGGCATTGGGAAATAATAGTAATAAGAATGATGATAGTTATGTTTGCAAGTTTACATTGAAGTGGTGATGCTGATGATGATAATGTCTAAAGAGAAGAAGTGGGTGAAGGAAGGCTTTACTTTGTTGGCATATCTCATCAACCCCCCGAAGACAATAAACAGTCTAACGAATAAGCACACGTTATTAATAGGACCTGTATGAATCTAATAAGTTTGGGTACACGAGTGGATTCTCTTTTAAATGCGTGTTCATGTTCATTAAGTCTGAAAGAAGTAATAAGAAGACTCTCATATTGTAGTTGATGGTTTTAGTTTGATTAAAGATCCAACATTAAGAGTTGATTCTAATTATTTTGACAATACTGCTGCTGGGCTGGCATTTCATATGCAGGATTTCAATATTGCCACTTTTAACACTTTTAGTTTTCATTCCTGCGTACGTATCATGTGTCTCAAACTACACATCAAAGCCATTTATTGTAATTTAGATACTCCATTTTTACCACATTTTAACAAAGCACTTACCTAAAGAATTGATTTAATATATTATACATAATATGTACCATGTACCGAGCTACATAACTCTACTGTAGAGTACCCGTGCATGCGGAGAAAGTTGGTACCCACGCGTGTAGCCAACTTTGGTCGCTGGTTTTTCATAATGAAAGTTTTAATCCAGCCAGACATAACAAGATTGAATATTATGTATATTTGAAACCCATGCCATATAAAAACGATTTTTCTTTTTTGAAGTATCTCATCATTTCACAACCTATTCCACTGCAAAGTCATATTCATTATTCATAAGGATTTATTACATTTAACAGCCAATTCTACACAATTTATTGGAAGCTCATATCATTGCAATTTTTGATTAATACAGTAACATGCGAGTAACATTCTTACAGTTTTTGGACTTTTTTGTTAATGTAAAAGTCGATGGAAAAGGATTGAAAACAAATGTCGTAAACATACTATGTAGTAGTCGAAAAAATAAACATTGTCGTATATTTGCACTTTTTTACTGACAATTACAGCGTTATTAGGCGTACATGTAATTGTGATAAAATCTTGCTTAAAAATTTAGTGATGTCATTATTAACATTTTGGCAATGTATGTATACTTAATAAAAATTCATGATGAGGTGCTTGTCTCGTTACTGGTTTATATTGGATGGACCTACATAATATGCAAGCATTAAAACTTATGTGCCTGCAGCGCAAAATACAATCTTTGTTCTTCTTGAAATACATCTCTGTTTACTTGCGGATAAAACATACGTAATCTCCCTTGTCATGTGCTCAGAGTTGGTAAGAAATGGGTTTAGAAAGTTGTCAATTTGCACCTGTAACGAGCTCTCGAAATAGAAACTGCATTTTAATGATCAGACAGTGTCCATACAGTCACCGTGTGTTGCTGCATCTATCGATATGGCATATTATATATAACATGTATCTTTTATTTAATGTATATCATGCATCCAAGAATGATAGTCCTGTATGCACCAAAACTGCATACACTGATATACGAGTTTAAGCGAAATTAAAAGTGTGTATAAGTTTAGGCAAACAGCACTAAATCTTATGAACGGAATGTTTATAAAGAAATGATTTCAGTTTTAGCATAAGGATCGTACTTGAATGTTAAAACAAATTTAATAATGTTGTCAATGCAGATTTCCTCTTTACAAATTTAGTTCACTTCTTCTATCGAATAATATATAATATATATTTAGAATTGAACTGTTGTAGTATTAATATACGTTGCAACAATGTACAAAGTAGAAACTAATGTATGACGATCCCTACATGAATTGTGTCTTTTGTTTCATTCTTTCGCACAAAAAGATATAGATTATGTTGATTGCTGTCACGACTTTGGCTTCGAGAGACGCAAACGCACAATGAAGTATGATTCTATCGTGCAAATGTCAACTAAATGAAAATTATGTTCAATTGAAGAAGGTATTTACGCTGTCTAACCACATTAGGACCCATGTGAGGGTGCCTTCATCTCCTCCGATAAATACGAAGTAAACTTAATAGCTAATTTATGTCATTTGACTTTTTGAAATTTAGTTTTTATTTCCTTTCCTAGAGTAACTCTCTTTTGCCTTTTAGTTCTGTATAACATGGTTGAAATACAGAAACACTAAATTATTATTGATCCATTAATTATGAAAAATGAATTTTAAAGTGATATTATATAACACATAAGCATTGCCCATATTAATTTTTATCATTAAATAATAAGTCTTGTTCGCATTGTATTTAGTTTTTTTTAATGAAAGCGAAGGAAGACTATGATTTCTTTTAATTGAACCGTTTTTTGGAACCACTACCTAAATACTATTAAATCCTGATGTAAAATATGAGCACATAATGTATGGGTCACTCTTTTTTATAAAAGTTTTAAAACACCACACTCGCTTTTTTCTACGTCAAAAAATCAATGTGTTGTAAATTGCAAATGAATTATCTCTTCCTAACATTTTTAAATATTTAGCACTTGTGAAAATGCTAAACTTTCCTTAAAATGACTGAATAAATTTGATAATTCGATTGCGAAATCAGGTATAATCAGTAATATCATCTTGCCACGACTTTACTTCAGACTTCAGACAAACCGACAGTGATCTTTCGATACCGAGTTAAAGCACACAGTATTATTGTCACGTCGTACTTTTCGACTTTTTTAATATTATTTGTGCATCATGAGCAAATTGTGTGTGTAATAACTGCGTTGTTGAAATGATAATCCGCATTTCATAATAATTTGTTTATGGTTAGGTTATTGTTTAAGCCAGTTTGAATACCACATCAGCCCCAATATATATCAGCCAATCATTACATCATGAAGGTCTAATAATTTCTGTACTTTTATAGGGTCACGTACGTCACCTTGTAGAAAAAGTATCAGAGAGTACTTAAATGTGCTGTTATATTTTTAGAATTATGAAAGGATGCTGTCCTGGTTGGAAACATTACAAACTACACACTGAGTACTGAGTACTGAGTACACTTTGCCAAAAAAGCTTTAATATATTAAGGCAGTAATTGGATACGGAAAGATACCTTAAACTCTTAAAAATTTGACACATAAATGATTAGGTATAATGATTGTTTCATAATGAATTTTCATTAAATCGTTATATTTAGATCAGGGTCAGAAATATGATTTGTCGATTTGTTTTCTGAGAGAAATGCAAACACTTCCATAAAAATGTCAAAAAGTCATAATAATAACAACAATAATTAAGAATTAATTTATTCAACTGGATATTTTAAGGAACATAATATTGAGACAAAACGAAGATAGCAAAACTAGCATAAAATTATAGCAGCTAATTTGTTAGGAACAATGGCATAGCATAATGAGGACTAGACAAAATACGGAAATCGTGTCATGGATTGGACGAACACATTAGATCAGCACTGCTCATTTTGCATTTCCAATTATTATTCCTTTGAAGCGACTTTTAAAATGATACTTTGCCTAATCTTCATAGAGGATGTTATGCCTCTTCTTCATATGAACCATATTTGACATTTAAATAAATTTTTTAGTTATTCATAATTATGAATATTATGTGAATACATGGAAAGTCCTAAAATTTAAAATCACGACTCGTAAACGAAGAAATGTATGTATGTATGTATGGATAACGGTAATAACAATTTTTTATGGCTTTACGGGTGTGAAGTAGATACGTTTGCATGCGTGCATACATGCTAATAATATGTGACACAGTTCAGAGAAACTTGGGACATGCATTTTATACTAGCAATAGTAATTTTGATTGATGCTTGACTAATATGAAGACATTAATTGCTCTTTTTTATTTTCAGATATTACACTCTACCAAGAGACTCCGTCATGATGGACGATCTGGGCCGAACCGACTTTTTTATCGACAACGGACCTAATGAACTTCCGCATGTATACGCAGACTATGCACAAACGGACGGGAACAACAACCTAAGTGCAACTGGAGGACAGATGAAAACGTTGTTTGATGACATACTTATGTCAGACCCACTCGACACTACATCAGACACAATGCAGTCTAACCTGGAGAATTTAGAATCGTTTACATCAATACCTTGGCCCTCTTCAAATGGGTCTTTGGATTTGGAACTAACAACCCCTGCTGATGTATCTTCTGACCCTAATTCAGCATCATGGCTTCTTAGCACTCAAAGCGATGGAGAAGTTATTACACTCACTAATTTACTAGATCCTTTTTATGGCACATACGAGGATCAAAAAATGGATCATTACTTGTCATCAGCCCAAACTTCAGATCCTTCCAATAATGGAGCCATTTCTTCCAATATGATTACCACCACAACATTTATGAATGATAATTCTACATCACCGACAACTTCCAGTGAGAACGACTTGCCTCATTGGCAAGGGAGCCCCGAAGTTTTCTGTGCGGACGATTCCTTCCTGCGCAATGCCCTTCAATCCGGTAACCAGAAAACCTCTCCTCAGATACCGACTACAGTGATGGCTGTAGAACAAAAATTTCAGCAACCTTCTGTACCGGGCTCCGCTGATATTGTATTGCGCAAGTTTCTCTCATGTCCACCATTAGCCAATGGAAACACCCATGTGCCTGTGGGAATACCCACATCTAACCACTCAGTCGTTTCATCTGGTTCACCAACATCTTCCGTTCAAGTTCTAACGACTGATCATCATCACTCCCTTCATTTAGGCGTACCAGATCGTACTCTCGGAGATGGCAGTTATTATGAGCAAAAAGTAGACTTTATTCATGCAGACACTGTGATTCCCCATGCAGAAGAGCTCAATATGCCACGGTTCAATCAAGAATTCAACGGAATGAAAAATGGAATCGCGATCTCAGAAAAAAAGATTCATTCAACTACTCTCAGTGCCAAATGGACGTTCTCCACAAACAAGGATCAACGTAAGATACCCAGAAAAAGGAACAAAAAACAGAGCACAAAACCACCAACAATCACTGGAATCACCAACGGAGCCTCATCACTACCAAGTACCTTAAATTGTGATAATCTTGGCACTTTGTCGCCTTCAGGTGGGTCCCCGAAGAGTAGCCAAAGTAGCGCCAGTACAAATAGCACTAGCAGCAGCACCGGACATGGAACTACTGGGGTCACATCCAGAAAGGAGCGCTCTCTGCATTACTGTGATGTCTGTAGCAAGGGTTTTAAGGATAAATACTCGGTTAATGTTCATATCCGTACGCACACTGGCGAAAAGCCTTTTATATGTACAATTTGTGACAAAAGATTCCGTCAAAAGGCCCATTTGGCTAAACATTATCAAACTCACAATTCAAAGACCAACCATCCACATGGAAAAGGTTCTAAACGAGCCGTCGTCACTGTGGCTGCTTCGTGAGTGAGCTAAATATCTCATGATGTACTTGTACTGTAACAACTAAACATAACCGTATTGCTACAGTTATGGTTCCGTTTTATCTTCAAAATAAGGGTAGAGCTTTACTTTTAATAATCATCCCATTGCATGCAAAGAGGAGTGAACGTCTTTTATTTTTACGCATGGTCGGTCGGTCATTGTTATTAGCTTAGATTCAAAAAGCATAATTATCGGGTTTGTCGCGGTCGGTCTGTTGTCTCAATTGATTAGTATGGTCTTTCATCGTTAATTAAAAATATGATGAGCTGGACCACTTGCACACAGTCATTTTCAGTGCTCAATCAATATACCAACAGAGCCGACCAACTGATTGTTGAGGTTGAGACTGCTCACTACTAATACCTTACATTTTACATTACACCATAGAATTTCCAATGAGAAATAATTATCGTTTGATGAATATAATAATTAGAGGTAAAGGTCTGCCCTTATTTTGTAGATAAAACGGAACCATAATTGTAGCAATACGTTTAGTATAATATTATATTATAATATATATGTACATGTTTAGTTGTTAATGTACTGTACATACTTATCTAGTAGCTTTGAAACATTTCTTCTCGAAATGCTAGATTAGCTACACTTGAAAAATCTTGGATTTATTGTCTATAAACTCATATTATACCATACCAGCCATCATAATTTACAGAAGATAGGGTAAAATGATAAGGAGTATTGTGATTGTCTTCCTTTTTAAACTAAGTTATGCACCTGAATTTTCATCGAATGATGTTATTGACATATATGACATGTAAAATGTTTGAAGAGGTTGAATGATAAATGAGACGTTTGAAGGGAAATGTTTTTTAGCTTTTTCTGTTGGTAAACAGGTAAAGAATAGAAATATGATACAATATTACTCAAAAAAGATCTTTTTTAGGATTTAATGTGTGAAAGGAAAGTATTTAAATTTAAATAGCTAGTAATTAATAAGGATGGTAAATGACACACGGTTAATTTAGTCACACCTTTTGTATCTTCTTTTTACTTAGCTTTAATAGGGTTCAGTGTTTGTGCCAATCTCAGTTTTTAATATAATATGCATGAGTGCATGAATGAAAAAAAAAAGTTAAAATTAGTTAGGACAATATTTATATGGTTTGTAAGTTTTTTATTTATAAGTTCATGGTTGAAGTCGAATCAAAAGGAAAGTTAAATAATAGTCAGTCAGGGGCTTAGGGGTCGGTGGACTGAAAAAGAAATCTCCTTTTGGAAATCACTCGTTAACTTTGCCTCCATCGTACCTTGCACATGAGCATGAGCAGTACAGTACGAATACTTGAATTGTGGGTAGTTTATCCTAAAATTAGGATTCTTTATGCTTATAGTCCTTGTCTCTTACTTATCTACTACATGCGGAAAAATAGCCGAGACAGCTTGCGGCGGCTAGCAAATAGAAAAAAGGGAATCCGCTGATTGCTATGGTGCAAGTTGCCTAAACGCATATATTTGTAGGTAGTAAGTAGGTATATATTTTTTACAAGATTTTAGAACATAATGAGAATTTTTTGTGATTTTTGCATTTTATTATTCATGGATGCGAGGAAAGAGATGAGATGAGATGAGAAGAGATTAATTTTTTCATGTATGATTGTTAGTAATCACGGAAATCGGAATTTGAACGAATCTCAACAAAAAAAACTTCGCACCTATTACCTGAAAAAATATTTTATATTTAATGTAAGGACCTCCTAACATGTTAAAATAAAAGTATTAGTTAGTAATTTCTGAGTGCTTGTATTTTTCTTCCGAATAGGCTTTTTGAAACAAATATCATTTATGCAAACCGCTGTGAAACCATGCCCCTTCTTCTAATATAGTAACCACACTGCCTCCATTTTTAGAGGGAGAAACACAGTAACCGGAAGATTCACAGGTGGAAATTTCATTTGTACACATTCCTGACATTTTATAATAATAATGATAAATAGTTAGTTGTCACATGGATAGTAATATTGCATCAAAATACAGAGGCACATTCTTCCATAGATATTGCCATGGTATGCAAAAACGATTATTATTATAACTACTACTCATTTCTAATTATTGTATGATGAAATAAATATGACTCAAGATAATGTGTAATAAGCGTAGGTTACTTAATGAACGGGGATGCAAAAAATAATAATTTAAGTGATGAAACGTTTTCATTGAAAGCTGCTTATGATATATCCAATGTCCCTCAATTTATAATACAGTCACCATGTAACGAGAAATAAATAAACAAGCTAAATTAAATTATTAATTCTGACAAGTGATGGTGCAATGCTGAGCAAGTGGTTGTGGGGCAAGCGGAACTTTCCCTGGTGTCAGGGATACACAGCGTTCTCCAGCTACGGCAAGATCGGTGGCTGACCTACTGACCTCTCTATTTGCTCGTTACATGGTGACTTATATTATAAATTAAAGGACATTAGATATATCTTGTATTGATAGAAAATATAATTAATTACAATGACAAAAATAAAATGTTACACTATTACTTTATTTTAAGACGTTTTTACACCCTAACAAGATATTCTCCCAAACCGAAATCGCAACCAGAATATATTTTTCCATTTACATCTAACAACTTCATCTGTCAGAATCAACCCGTTTCATTTCAATCATCCTTTACTTATATACATTTTAAATTAACAGCTAAAAGGTAGTGGGTTTATTTATCAACATATCACTACAATGAAAATACAATTCGGTAACATGTAATAATGAACAAAATATAATTTATAAACAAGGAAATGCTGCATGTATTATGGGAACTTTCCCATATCAAATTCAATGGACGAAATATTGAGACTTAATTTGATGACATGAAAAACAGTTTCAGTAACACGAGGGAAAGAAAGAAATGAACGATTATAATAATTAAATGATAAATAATAATATTAAAAAAGCACTATAAATTGAAAATTTCATCCATGGCACATGGGAATCGAATGGTGTTTGGTTATGTCCCTCTAATACTGGCATTACCACTTTCAATAGCAAGGGATATCCTTCATCCTTTGGTACAGGTAATGTTTTGCTCTAATTATCTCTAGACTAGATGATCTGATGGCGTCAACGAAGGAGATAGATTTACTTGTTTGACGAAATATTTTATTTGTTTTTGTCTAATGTTTTTGTTTGTTTCACTATGTTCGTAAATAATTGCAGTGATATGTTGATAAAATAAAAACCCTATCGTATTCTTTATAAACAAAATATAATTATTTATAATCAAAATATATCAGTGTAATATACAAAAATTAGGGTAGCTATTCAGAAGGGAAACGCTGCTTGTATGATGGGAATACTTCCTCCTTCATTTTCCATGAAGGAGATCTTTTATCTTTTATAGTCGAAATTTTGTTTATGGCAACACCAGTGAAACGGCGTCTTGTGCTGAATCTCTCATCAAAGCGTTACCAGTCTTCACCATTTCCTCAATTTTCTCCTTTGTAATTTGATGCACTATGAGCAAGTTATGAGATATGGACTGAGTTATGTAGGGTTCCAAGAATGCTTACAGCATTTCCTTTAAAAATGAAATAAGAGGTCTTGAGTTCGCTATATTTTCGATTTTGGAGTAACTGGTTTTTAATTTTGTCAAGATTTCGACAACAACTTGAATTATACACTTTATTTTTACTCTTTTTATTCCATACATTCCCCCCCCCCATATTCTATTCCCATTTCTCAATTCGAAATTTTATGTACATCACAACTGATAGCTAGTTGAATTTAACTAGATAATACGAGTTATACAATTACAATCATTATTGTTATATAACACTAAAATCTATGTAATAATGTATCAATATATTATACAAATAAATTGTTTTAACTTAATGAAGCTATCTATCACTAAATACCTCGTTTGGCTGGTTTAGGGGAAACCAGGACTTGTTTCTCTTCGCTTAATTGAATAATATAAGTTGAGTCTTTTTTCCACATGAGCTTTCGGTTGTAATTCGTTTCTGGTCCCCGGAGATCTAATACTATTGACACCGTAACAGGGCATGCTTCCGTCCACGCCTGAATACAAATGCATGGTCATTCAAATACATGGAACGGGGAAACAAAGGAATAACCTTTCCATTAACGTACCTGGTGAGAAATGGACACCGTGGTAAGTAATCTAACATATCCATCATCACCATCAGAGTCGGGTCTAAAATCTGATGCACGTGGACAAATAAGATGAACTTGTTGATCAGGATAATTTATCTGCAGCATACAAATGGTTAATTTCATTGTCATACAAACTTAACAATATTATCATTACAGCAAAAATGTACTCTTAATTGTATTGCTTTAACCATAATTCTGACATGGGAAGTATCTTCCAAATTGTGTATTTCGGCGTCCAGAGGAATTCCTAACAGCAAACCTGCTGTAAACTTTAACGCTGTATCCGATTCCCCAGTGGGTTCGATTATTGTTGCTGACGCCATTTTAATCTGTAAACAAGGAAATATAAGAGTACATTACCGTTATTCTCATGCCACATACTAAATCAGCATTCCACAATCTACACAGTAAAAAATCACGTACCGAACTAGAAAAGGAAATTAAGGAAATGGGATACTTTTCAAACAATGGCAGAAGATGTTTTGCAACTGTTCCAGGTTTGGGTTCTTCCAAAGAGTCAAGCATTTTGAACATTGCAAATGTAAATTCGTCGGCACTCAGAGAATTTTTATCTAGATATTTTCTTACAGTTTCGGCTTGTTCTAAGAGATTTTGACAAGTAGCCAACGCAGACGCATTGCTACCTCTTACAATATAAACCAACTGTAAAGCAAGTCCTCGTAGTTTTAACTGCATAGTTAATCCGTACTCTTTGGCGCTTAATCCAGTAAATCTATATTGCATTTTCAAACAAAGTTGCATAAACAACTGTATCTGCAGTCGCAGCGGCTCACTTTGGGTGTTTTGAGATAGCTGAATCCATGCAGATGAATTTAGCGAATTGGTGTAAACTAATTGCGCTTTAATATACAATGAAGTAAACTTTGCAATTGCAGAAATTTCTTGATCTACTTCAGAAAGTCGCTGAAACAGAAAATAACAAAAATACATAACATTTAAAAAAATAAAAACTGCAGGTATCATGTTTACAAACATTTATTAAGAAACATACCTTCAGGTCCTTGAGTACAAGTTTGAACAGTTTTGTTTTCATTTCACTGTTCAGATTACCAGATGTCTTAAGTTTTGTTGTTAATTCCTTGAGCATAAGCCTTCCGTTTGCATTGCCACTGATAGCAGCTCCTGATGACCCGGAAGTACTTTGCTGTTGTCTTTCTGAGGATTGTGATCCATTTGCAGATTCATTGCTAATACTCAACTCTGGAACCAGTTGTGACAAGGTGTCCCTCAAGTAATGATAATGACGAAAGAGCTTCTCGTCAAAGAGAGTCGCATGTGATCTAAGCACATCTTCACGCAGTCTTTTGTCATCAAGTGGCACACATAAAGCAGCTTGTGTAAACCTTCTCGTATGTCTATCGAAGAATCCTGTACATGAAAATTTTAAAAATGCATGAATCTAAAACATATATTATGTAATATATGAACACCTAGTATTGACATGATCAACGCACTTCAATTTATTAATATAAAATCAACGTACTTCCAAAACAGCTAAAATAGTTTCGAGCTGATCTTCCCATAAAACTATATGCTTGCTAATTTTGGTTAGACTGTCTATAGCCTTTAGTCGAACATCTTCAATTTCATCGTTAAACATATCAACCAGGAAGTCCAAAGCCAAATTTGCAAAGTCAGGGCTTTTTATAGCCAAAGTACATAGTGAATCCACAGCTGCACTTCGCACCTCTGAAAATTAGGATACAAATTTAAACAGTCATATATAATAAACCAGTAATTTTCGAAATAGTAAATAAGCAATCGAGTTGAAGAGTTACCGAGAAATTCATCTTCCAATCCATGTACGAAAGCTCCAGCAGCACCACTACTAATGAGAGAAACGGAATCAGCATCTATTAATTCCTGCGGTGCATCATCTGCCCATTTCTTTCCTGAAGACCATTCGCCAGTTTTCACCTTTTCCCACTGGCGTTCATGTGCTGACCTTTTTCTCTGAATATATTATAATAAAAATGAGCAAGTGTTGACAAGCCCCTCAAAACTACATTTCGTTAGTAAACATGATAAACCCTACCCGCATATCAGACATCAACTTCTTGTCAAGTGTTTGATCCAAAAAGTTTTGGCCGACTTGTGGCATTTTTCCGAGAAGAGTTGCTGCTAAAACTCTTACTTGCACACATGGATCGTTTATAGCGTGACAAATTTTTGCAAACGCGTCGTCAACCAAACGTATCTTTTCTCCACCTCCACCAGGGGATGGGACCATACTACACAATACCAGCAGAACAAATTTTTGTACCTACATTGTTTACCTCATCCAAATTTTGTTTCAACGTTTATTTATTTGTCATTTACAACAGTCATATCATATAAGAAACTTATTTTTACTCACTGCTCAGAATACGTCTGACTGATTGCCCACATTAATTGGATGGATGCCAATTTCACACTTTCGTAGTCATCATCCAAATTTTTCGAAACTTCACTATATGTTTGAACTTCTAACTTGGCTCCTTTCTCGTGGAGATGTAGCTAGATATGTTGATAAAATAATACAATTATCATAGAGAGAGCAAAACTCATATTCTTGAATAGAATACAACTTTTTCATAAACCGACTCGCCTCCCTACCATCATCTTGAACGCCATTGTTCGGACCCTTGGTTCATGGCTATGACCATACGAATGGAGGAGATGAAGTGCGGTTTGGACAGCACTTGCATCATCGAATGGGGTTAACAAGCCTATTATTTCCAAGCACTTGCACTTCACCTTTGTATCTGTCCTCTTGATGAGCTAAAGAAGTTAAAAATTGAAACCGACTAATTAAAAAGAACTAAAAAAGGAATTTTAAATTTATTTATTTGAGATAAATTCGTTCCCTTCTACACATCTTCACCTTTTTTGCCAACGACAATACTCTATTATTGATTGAACCGTCTTTTGCAGCTTTTCCTAGTTTAAGAAGCACAGTTAAGCCGCTATTTATTATAAGTGGAGACGTTTCGTTTTGAATCATACGTAAAATCTCATCAATTGTTGCCTGCACAGAAAACAACCCAAAACTTAAAGCAACTAGTTCAGCATCTTGGTTTGTCATTTTGATTTTATATATCATGCATCTCAAAATTAGTCTAATATCCACACATACCAGAAGTTCCGGTTGGCCAAGATTTAGCAATTGTAAAGTGGTTAGATATTTGGCCTTCAGAGCAGAATCCTCTTCCTTGGGAAACAGTGCAATTAATTTTGAATGTAACTTCATAACCAGGGAAGGCTAAACATAGGGAGAAAACACCCTTTAATTGACAACAGTCAAGCGTTATGAGTAACTTTTAAAATGCTTTCAACCAACCGTTAAAGGTAGACTAGCGATAATTTTTGACATGGCCCTAAAGTTTTCAGACGGTGGTCGGTTGGAATCTAACGCCTCAATTTCACTTTCAGCAACAGCAATAACTGATGACCCCTCAAATGTCGATCCATCCACTGGTTTTTTTATAAGACGAAGCTTCTTCACCGATCTACTTGACTCAGCATCAGGGTCAATTGTTTGCGTATGCGACTGAAACTCTGCCAAAGCTCTTTTCTTAATGGGGGCTCGAGCAGCCATAATTGAATCAGGGGTAGATGAACTGTAGTTTAGAGTTATACGTTGACCAAATTTCAATTGAATTTATCAAGGAACATTCACCCACTGATTGATAGTGGTTATTCCAATAATCAGCTATAACGGTTCCTCTAGACTAAATGGTTATATTATAGCTTACTCACAAAATGACAACAAAAAGAAAGTTTGTATTCTTTCACATTTATAAATTTACATACTTACACTTACTTAAATATCTAATATCTACATTCTACATGTCATTGAGTCGACAGAAAATGTAAATACATAACACAGGCACAATTGTGTTAATCCTCATTCCTCATAGAAAAAATCAGCGCACAAAAACTTACAAAATGAACAATCTTCTTGGGAGCAACGTGAGAGGATGTAGCGCTATAAAGATGTTTTGAGAAAACGCAAGAGAAAATATAGCAAAGCCATGCATTGCAATGTAGCCAAGCTTAGGCTGTCAAAGGATAAAAACGTCGGAAGTAGTCGAATTGCATTTTTGTGATTTGATAAAAGTTATTAAAGTGATCTTCTTGTATTTTTCTACAACTTTGTTTGAAGTGACAGTGGTTAAAGGCATACATACAGCGTACTATACGTTACAGCAGACAACAACATTGTAATAAATCATGAAATCAGTTTTCAGGGGGAGAACTAATCTTAATTTCGCACCTCTCCTCTCAGTAGTCCCCACTGGCTGGTATGTGTATGTAGTTGAGGACAACTTGATGATGAACGGGTTCCTCCTTTTAAATTTTAACTTGCCTAAATGTTCATCCTGGAATTTCCCCTTCTCTCCCCTACATTTGCTCACCTTTGATTTCTGAAAATACATTCTTTTAGCTCTCTGAATTATATATCCAGAATACAGGTAAATCACATGCATATTACTATTACGAAATTATGAATCAGGGTATATGTTGCATGTGTCATAACTTATAACTTCATAACAACTATGATCACTGATCAGACCTTTGCTCTTCATTTTAATACCTATTCGCATGAACGGAAATAAACATTTTTAGTGTATGCCATATTATGCAATGAAAAAAGCTGTGAAAAGCTGGCAAAATTTTGTGAAGAATAAAATGTTTCAATATGTAAACGTTTTTCTGCTGAAACAGATTTTTTAAATTCATTTGTGTCATTTGTTTGGATAAGAAAAAGTATTAGTTCAATTCTTCTTAAATAACGGCTTGTCCGCTTGAAATGGGGTAGGAATATCTAGTACATGAGTATCTGTTAAAGTGATGAAGCAGTTGTCCTTATCTTGTAGAGACAATGATGAAACGGCGGATAAGCAGGCATCTGGAGCTCTTTCTAGCTCAAAAACTAGAAACGTATTTTTTTCTGGGTGCGGCTTAAGTAAAGAACCGGGTAAGTATAGGGTTACTTGTGGTCCTACGATAGGCCAATATCTTCCCAAATTGAATCCATTTACCCAGATAACGCCCTGAAAATATTTTAAATTTCATCTTGAAAATAATTTATTCAGTCAGTATTTACGGTAAATCTACAATTTATACTGTTCCCACCTTTGAAAATCCATCGAGTCTAACAAAAGTATCCAATACAGAATCATCTTTTGATGGTAACGTGAAATTTCCAACGAAAAAGGAGCCACTACCGCCATTTCTTATTTCAACTAATTGGTCCTCATCGTTATCGATTGCACCAGATTTAAGGCCCTTACTGTATTTTAATAATTTTTTCCCATCAATCTGACCAAGAGGGATCATTTCCCAGTTTTCGAGAGTTTTGGATCCCAGCGTGACCATCCTTCCAGGACCCTGGAAAATGCAAATATATAGGAGAATCTAAAGGTCAAGAACAATTCAAAGACAGAGAATCTGCGCGCGAAAATTGCATTGCTTTCAACAAACCTTGCTTTCATTTATCTCTTGTCCATAACAAACTCTGCCTTGATTCTCCACCAACATGCTTATCGTTTGCCCTTGACGAGCAATTATTGGGATTGAATAAATGCTTTCCTGTCGTGATATAATTCCTTGAAACAACTGCATTTGTGGCAAACATTTGCATAATGTAAATACAATCAGCAAAATTGCCAAAATTAAAATGAGTGTTAAATTAATGAGTTTTGCCTGGTCCACGTATATGTAGGCTCTATCTCTTAGCTCAGGAGCCGAAAGAAGTACGGGGTCGGAAGTAACAAAATTAATTTGAACTTGATATAACACAAACCCTGCCACCACTTTAAGCTCTTCAAATGACAACGGCAGTGTCCTGACAGACATGAATGAATAAGAATGTATGATCATGAAAAGTGTCCCAGCTTGTGTTTGCATTTGAATCAAACCTGCTTTTCTCTATCAAATCTTTGATTTGCAACTTACGAATGTGTTCGGAACTCACTGAACAAGAGTTGGAATTCTCGATTCAAAAATCCTGTAAACTTTCTCAGGCGCACTTTTCCATAAGCTCCTTTCGGTGAAACCGTAGCATTTTCTTTTGGAACCTCCATGTACTGTAGAGCAATATTAAATTAAATTTTTAAATCAAATCTGACCTTCAAAATTGTTGAAGGCTTGTATGTATGTATTTTTAGGAGTCACTCCTGTCCAACAATGAACAGTTGATGAAAAACTTTAATGTTTGAACCCGCGATCTTCGGTGACTAGAGATACACACTCTAGCCCCCGCTGAAGGCTTAATGCCTCCTGTCAATTTCATTGTTTCATTCTATACCTTGGCTATTGTAGACTTAATTCCAAAATATTTGTCTGTCGGATCACCAGCTTCATTCAAAGGCGCATCAAAATCATAAGACGTTGGGTTAGGATCATACATGCCTCCGTCAATGTTTGCACCTGATCCGAATCCAAAAGAAGTTCCACCATGGTATATATAGATATTTACACTTGCACCCAAAGCTAACATGGCGTCTAGCGCAGCCGTTACTGATGCAGTGCCTACTTTGCTGTGCGGTTTCTGCCAATGGTCGATCCATCCAGGGTAGAATTCTGAATTTATCAAGGGACCTGTTGGAGCATATTTTCGCTGTACGGAAAACGAAGAGTTGACGTCCTGTGGAGACTCAGCACCAAAATCAACTGTTGGATATACCTAAATTATGCGGAGATGGTGCCAGTTTATCATTGTCGCAGCATTTAAAAAATATTTTTGCACATGTAATGTAAAAACGTACTTATGTGTACAAGCTTTTTTCTTACCCCTGTGAGACTTCCGCATTTCACCATCCCATCACCGGCCCCGTCAGTAGAAAACAACACCAGGTTTTCTCCAAGATGAAATCGAATTAAGTCGCGCAAGAAACTTAAGTAATCTTTATCGCATGCATAACTTCCATATTCGTTTTCCACCTGAAAATTATCATTTGTACATACTGTGTGCAAAGAAGAAACACCTGCAGTTCACGTTATGGTTAAGTGTAAGCTGATCAACAAAATAGATACCTGCATCATTATGATAGGACCCCCATTTTCATATAAATATGGCCGCAGCTTCGGTAATAGCTCGTCGAACCATCGTGAAACAAAGTATGCGTACTCTAAAGAGAATCACAAACGGCAAGCTTTACAAATATTTGATGCAAAATTGCCAAAAACAGCATAAGCGTATATATTTTTCTGCAGTTCATTTTGTATTTTTACCCAAGTCGCTTGTACGTAACTTCATGTTTGGTTTCTCCCAAAGGAGCCACGGTGGTAAGCCACCCTGTATATTCATGAAATGAGTTTTGTAATGAATCTACGAATCTATATTGTGAAAAAACTGAAATCATGTCACATGTGTAATAGCACTTTTACCATATCTCTTTCTGAATCAATGAAAGGACCTGGCCTGAGAATGACTAGCAAATCGTTTTTCTGTGCAAGCTCAATGAATTTGAATAGATTCAAGTTGTCCTCATAATTAAATTTTGCTTCTGCGCTTACTTGGTGCATATTCCATGCAATGTAGCTAATTTCAAATGTTCAGCGAGAAGGAATAGACATATTATGAATCTTGCATTTGTATTTGGAATATTTCGATCTGGATCAGTACAATGACATGACTTTCACCATTAGAAATGCAATCTTACGTTGTTATCGCGTTCAGACCACCCAGCCGACACTTCCGCAGAAGATCGTCCCATTGTTCTTCTGTTGACCTAAAGTAGTGAATGGAACCACTAACGTATCGAAATGGTTTTCCGTCTTTCAAAAATCCATTATTCTCATAGTCAATAGCAAATGTTCTACCACCTTTTATGGCTGAAGTTTTGTTACCTCTTCGTTCCGATATGGTAAGAGGTAGAAACAAAGAGGCTACTATAAAATAAAAAGCTAGAAACTTCATTTTAATTTAATAGTGTTGTCACTTCTCACAAAGACGTAAGTAACATGTCTAAAGTTCCAGGGAAAAATTGCTTATGCCAAAGGAAGGAACAAAAGTCACAAGTGTGAAGTGTATAAACAACAAAAGTTGACAGTTTGTTTGTGTAAGAGTGATGTTAAGCAGAACGGCGACGGCAACGAACGACAAAAGATCTGACAAACAAACCCCAGCGAAGTACCAAAACGCTGGCTGTGGCAGTACATTGAATTGAAATATTTTTATCTTCGCGTTATGTGAACGTGAAGTCAGTGAAGCACAAACTGTGTTTTGATGCTGATGCATTTATATATTTTACTTTTTTTACGTTCCTATGTATTTTCATCAATAATGGTGTTAGACACACAAACGCGAGACGTAGATACAATTTGTTATAAATTATCGGCGAATCATGAGTAAGCAAACAACTGTAGAATCTACAGTGTAGATAAATAAAACCTACACTGTTACTCCTTTTCTGATCTTCCTTTACTGTTTTATGGTTTCTCGTCGTGAATCGTAATGGAGCTGTCTGTTAAACTCTCTACTGTAACATTATGATGAGCCTTGTGGTAAAATGATTGTCTCCCAACATTTAGTGGAACTAATAGTGCTACTAGGTATTACGTATACATACTCTTATTATTATATTTTTTCCAGTTCCAGTTCAATGTATGCATGTAGGTAAGCATTGGGTTCAGTTTTGATTTTGTGCTCTATTTGCGATGTGTACGTATTAAATATTTCTTTGTAAACGATCAAGTTCATGAACGAATAGAATGGATGCTCTCTAAAATAAGCGCAAATATTTTCAGATTTACTTGGTTTTGCAGTCAGATTTGATTGACACAATGACAGTAACAAACACAATAAATTAATGCGTAATATTGAATATCTTTGATAAATATATTCAATGATGTGGAAAATAATAAAATGAACTCATCTGGATAAAATATAATATTTAGCAGATTGATGTATGGTTTTTGATCAGCAAAAAAAATTCTGATGATAAATTGCTTTGATTTATTTAGAAAACAATATAAAATATTTTTTAATCCGTAATTCATGTACATATGAATGGGAATGGGAATGTTTTCAAGAGTTTTCTGGTCTTGCAGAAATCATTTTGCACACACTATATATACAATACTACTATTATAAATTATAACCCAGTGAATAAATCATCCATTATATTCAAACAAGAGTAAAAGAATGAGTAATTGTTTGAATACTTTGCTGACATTTGCCCCATGTAATTTTTGCGATGATGCATGAACTAGATAAATAGGTCAGCTAAAGACGAACTTGAAATTTTCCTGCCTTAGTAATGTATTTGACTCCCTTGAATGGACGGTATTTCTCCCCAAACATGTCAAGTCGGCTCACTTTTACTCCCGAAACCGCCATTTGATTAATTGTAAAATTCACCTGACACATACAAAATGATTTCAAATGAATTGGATTTACTACAGGCAAAAATTTAAACGGGATAATAATATATTAATAATTCATTAAGCTTACATTTACAGCTGGATTTGATTCAATTGGCGGAGAACCAGCCTGGAGGCTTATCTAATGAAAAATAAAACGCATAAGCGACCTATTTACACATTAATTGCCTCAACTAATTTTATATTTAATTATATTTAATATTACCGTTCCTCTAATGTTTGGAAGTTTAGTAACATCAATTTTTCCAACGTCCCATTGTAGTACCTTACTAACAGGATCAAAAGAGTATTTTCCTTGAGATGGAACCAACGTGCAGTTTAAAACAGCTTTTGGCATCGGTATCTCAACTGACACGTTTTCAACCTGAGGAAAATCTGACGATTACTATCGTTGATTGATAGCAAAACAAAAAATGATCGTATTATCGTATACCTGTCGCCCCATAGTCTGCTTTGGACCCACAGTTATATCAAGCCTTCCTTCTCGAAACGAAATAAAATGTTTCAAATAAATTGGGATTGCCACAATGCTCTGAGAACTAATATGGTAGGATATTAAACGGAAATTTCCATCTGGAGGAATAAATGATAGCACCTTCTCGCTCTGAAAGATACATTATTACAATTAAAATCAAAATTAACCAACGTAAAATAATAGTAACTTATTGGGAGTACTACGTGTAAATACGTCCCCAAATATTACCTCCCATCTTTTAAAACGAACACAAGGATGAAAACTAACGTCATCCAGGATTCGTGGATTCACAAAAGTCATTGTTAGATCTGGCATTCCACTTAGCTTGATACAGCAATCAACCTGAAATTTCAAGGGTCAACGAGATTATCAGTTGCAATAAGTTGACTGTTAGTAAAGACTTGGCAGAAATCATCATAAAATACTGTTGGTTCGCACATAGCCCTGAATTTCCGCAGAGACCGTGCCTCCTGTCTTATCGATAATAGCATCTACTTCTTCAATGACATCAAAATATGCCTCATTATTGGCATACTTTACACCGCTTCGCCTCCACGGAATATTAGATAGTTGCCCTGATGGCAAAGTACAGCTAACACTAGAAATATGAACAGTCAACAATGTTTTCAATCGAAATACATTACTTGTAATGAACATTTATCAAACAAACACAATATCTTACTTTGATTTTCCTGTAACAGTGTTGGCGATGGTCCTTAAAATGTTTGGTGGCTTTATAAGTTCTTTCAAAATATTTGACTCTGTTGCAAGTGGAAAGCCATTATCCAACATTTCATCCAATAGCTGTATTTGAAGGATATCTTTGGTTTACAATGCTGCTAACATATCATTATGGGTTGGGTAACCATTAAAGTACTGTCAAATACCTCGAAAATGATAACATAATGTTCCTTGATAATGGATTCGCTGCACTCCCCAAAGTAATCATCAAATATATCCACTACTCGGTGCAAAAATTCGATTACGAACAAGGGAGGTACTGTAAAAAAACATGTATCTTTAACAGTAGCAATAAGCTCCAAATTTTCTTATAATATTTACTCTTTGCTGAGTGAGGCATTTTATCTCTATTACCTTCAGTAGTACAAACCGCTACAAAATACATGTTACATCGAAAAATAGTGATCAAGTAGTGATGCGGAGTAGCTAGTACTGGTGGCATATCGATTGGATTTGTTATTTTCTTCTGTTCCTCAAAAAAGTAATCACATACCGATCGAGAAATCACAGACTTCCAGTGCTTTTCCATAAACACGTCACTGAAACATGGAGGAATACATACAATAATTGCTTAGCCCTATAAATACTCATTTCTTTATGCTTGTTTTTACATCTTCCTTGCTCTAATTTTGACAACTCGTAAAGTATTTTAAAACTCACCCCGACGTGTTTATGATAAACAGACTGTGAATCATGGTGAAGCAAAAATTATTTTTGAAAACACCCTATATTTATTTTCCAATTGTTGGATAAAGAAATTGTACAACCACTACCACGTTTTGACTCTAGAAACCGCCTCTTTTATCAATACACGTTCAGTAAAATTTATAATTATAGAAGAAAGTATCTTATCGTTTTTCATAGTTGTAGTTCCAAATTTTCCTATGAAAAACACTATTTAAATGTCTCTTTGCATTGGATTGTGTTGTATACTACACTGCACTTTGCACACATCTGGTTTTAGTAAAAGTCAAAGTACACAGACATCGAGCGAGACATCTGAAGTGAAGCACCATGTATACTGCATGATTTGAGACTCTAGACAGTGCAGTGTGATGATGATGATGATGATAAGGATAAGATTATACTTTATTACAATCTGTCTGTGTATCTGTATCTGAGTATTCGACATTCGTATAATGTCTTGTTCTTGTAAGTTCATCAAAATATTGTAAATGCGTTTTCTTTCATTTTCATTACTCAGCGAGCAAAAGGATTTATAGAAAAATATTATGAGGTTGTACATGGATAGATTGATGTATGTATGTGATGTATGAATAAAAATAATTACCAATTTTTCTTATCACCACCAAGTCCAACATACCAAAACTACCATAAAAGTGACCGCAAGTACCCATTCACTTCAGCCTTTGTAAAAAGCAAAGTCTTTTTCATTCCAAATGTTCTGTCCATTATAAACATTCATTTACTGAGAAAGTATTTTAAAGGTGAAAGCGTGTGTGTGAGATAGACATAGACAGAGGTGAAAGTATAGTTCTGACGACTGTCTAGTAAGCAAATACTTGGTCGGTTTACTTTTAGAGCTCGTATTATACAAAGAAATATTTTATGTACTTAAATACGTGTAGGCAATTGGCATAACACAATTTCAGTATCAAATTTGTGTGTGGTAATGAATTCGACATGGGTAAATAACATTTATAGCATGCACAATGTTTTAAATAAATGAGATTTATTGTAACGAACGTGAATAAAGATGCATAGAAATGCTATGAAAATAAGTTATTATCCTTCCTCTCACCATGCATTTTCACAATTTGCTCTCTCTCTCTCTCTCTCTCACATACTTACAGTGTGTGAAATACTGATTGACTAGAGCCTTTTTCGGAGTTTTTTGAGAATGTACTTTTAGTGCGTGTGAGTTTTATCCTTGAGCATGACAAAGTGCATTGTATTCAGGGCAATTTGTACTCATTACTGACGACACTGACCCTCTGCCTTTAATCGAAATAATCTGAACACGGTCAAATGCGATTTATTACAAATGTGACTTGAAAAATCTTTATTCATTCTGGTTGATAAATTTCAGCATAATAACATGGAATGTGTTGATTTCAATGATTTAACTTTTGAAGTTGCTAAAATATATTCAAAAACAGATTGTACTGGTTTAAATTATTAAGATTATTTTGCAAATTTCATGATTGATTCCGCCTTAAATACTCCATTCCTCTTTCATGACGCCTGACAACACGCTTCCAAAAGCATGCAGCACAAATGGCAGTAGGACAAGCGAAGCAGGGTACAAAAAGTATGAGATCAAATCCAGCAACTACAACAAATAAAAATAAACTCCCGGGAATGTCCCCACTATGTAGACCTGCGAGAGCGTAAACAATAAAAAATATGACTAGACATATTGGACAAATTATAAACACAATTAGCAGCGATGAGATTTTAAAACACTTCATGGTTTCTCCGTAAGCACGATTTGGCTCCTAAAAGAAGGAAAGCATAAAAAAACATTATGTGCACTTACGTACTTTGTATATATACGTAGCAGCATGCACGTACGTAATGTGCGTATATTATGCTACATATATTTTAACACTAAATGATGATGATAATTCAAAACTTTTAATGACCACTTACAATATCACATCGCGGTGATATGCCCCACCACCGCGATAACAAGTATATTCTAAATCCTTCCCCGGCAATGAAAGTAACAAAGATGCCAAGTGCGATTATCCGTATATCAGACTCAAAATTTTCATACAACGAAATAACTCCCAAGCCACACAACAGCGACTCGAGTAGAGCAAATATCTGCAAAAAAGAACATTTTTTAATTTGCAATAGCCAGTCCTACTTTCTCTCTTCTAATAAGGATGCCTCAACAGTATCCTCATGCTATTTAGAAATCAATAGCTTCTTACCATTGACACGGTTATGACGGTTCTGGAGGATGTAAGAACATACGATGAGGAAAATGTGTTTTGCACCCTCACATTTATAATTCGAGGGGGTTCCTCTGGAGCATTGACGGTAGGTAAATGATGAAATCTTGTCAAGAATCCACCATCGTCACTATCACTTTCGTTTCCGCTATTTGTTCGTTTTGGCTTAGGCATGATTGCTTTTGAAAATCTAAAACGGACTTGCCTTATCTTACACTACTGTTACTTTAGAGAGAAAGTGCTAACAAAAAATAAGTGAGCTTCCATTTGAACAAAAGGTGGTTTGGCTAATACTATTATTAAGCAACACCTCCCGCCCAAACACTGTAATTTTCATTGCTTCGTGTGAGTAATCTGTTGGAAAGTACTTTCTTTGGTAAACTTGTTTTCACAGGTTTCACACGATAATAAAATTTTCTATGATGATATTATTTTCCCCATTTTATTTTGGAGAAAGTTGTTTGATTTGGTAAATATGATGAGAAACCTGGCGCCAGTACACTTGGGAGATAACTTTCTTACAAGGCCATTTCACTTGCATGTATGTACTCATCTTCTCCACTTTCTCTCTTTTTTCATCTGAATGATGATGATGGAAGGAATCATATGGAATATATATGGTCGTACATGCATATCGGCGTATATAAAAGAAAAACGAGAAGCAGGAATATAGGGAGACACACATCGTGAGAAGAGGGTAATACGGTGTCATACGTTCATAACTTTCTCTTCTTGTGGCGTAACTACTTAACTTACCTATAAAAACTTGCCCCTCCACGCATGCATGGTTTTGTCATCTATGTTTTATTCACGTTCCTACCACACAGATTATTACATACGTACTTTTACTTGCAGGCTATGATGGCTATATATAGGACTGCTTTCCACTTTGGAACACGGTCGGGTATTACAACTTGCCAAATTCACGCGTACATTTACACAGGCATCACCATCTCAGATCAATAAGTAGGTATGTAGATGTATTTAGATTGAGCATGTTGCTTTCATGTGAATCTCATGCATGCATAACTGATTTTATGTAAAAAGAAAGAAACAGAAAAAAAAGAGGAAAAGCAACAATATTACCTAGTCAGTCATAGTCACGCATACAAACACATCAGAAATGAAAAAAAGTGAAAGCGGAGCGTGGAAGATGGGAAATAAATGTTTTATGCTAAAGATTCTCTTCAAGATTAGAATGTCGAGCAGAGCTGCTAAATAAAAAAAGCAAGATCATTTTTTTCATATTTTTTATAAGTGATGTTTAGGGTAGCAGTGACAGGCAAGGTGCTTTAATGCAATATAAATTAAATGAAAGATTTTTGAATTCTTAGTTTGGACTTGGACCAATGGTTTGAAGTATTCATGTATTTTTGTATTTCGTGAATTTAATTTGTTTAACTTCATCCTAACTCTTTTGCTGACAGTATTCACCGTAGCATGCAGGCTCATTGTTTTTCTTCAACTCCTTTTCCATGTATTCTGTTAGAGGTTTAAAGTAGTTCAACAAGGGTTTAGCAGACATGTGTCGGGTTCCTGTCATTTCTTCCAAAGCCGTTCTCCAATCCGTTGAACATCCCAATTTCATCATGCCACTGAATGCAAGTAAAGTTAGGGCATTGAGAAAAACGAAATATTATATTGTACTGTGTATGTCATATGTAGACACTTTTCACACAAAATAAAGAAAATTGTGAGAAGATATCATGTTACCCAAGAAGTTTGCCAGCTTCCTTACTGCCAGAAATGTCACAACGGTGAAGAGGCTTTCCCACATTGTTATTTTCATCGTACTGATTTGCAGCTTTACACATTGCTTCATAAAATTGGAATTGAAGAATGTAGCTGACAAAATAGCTAATGTATGGCTCATTAGCTACAATGTGGAATTTTGATGCGGGATCAAAAAAGCTTGCTGAATTTCTGTCTCCTGGAGGCGTCACTCCCTGCAGAGAAGCTCGCATCTTCCACCATTCCTTGTTGTAATCTTCCGCGTTGATGGAAAGATTAAATGCTTTCCAACGCCATGTCTCCAAAACATATGAGAATGGTAGAAACGGAACCTGTTTGAAGAATCAAATGAATTTATTATATAGCATCTTGAATTATGCATGTTGTACATATGCAGGTAATAACAAATGTGGCGTATGTGTGCATTTTTCTCTAGGACTAAAAATGACGTTTAGTCAGATACCTTCTGCAATGCAGTTAAGTAGAGAAAGTTCATTTCTGCTTCAGAAATAGGATTGTTTACGGTCTGTTTACTTGCATCGTTGGATGGATTGCAAATATTCGGGAAACCCAAATCCAACTTGAGCCTACACTGTAGGTGCACTGGGGTCATTATCGACAGCGCTATAGAGTCGCCAATGGCTTCATGAAAACCTATACAAGATATGGAATTGGATATTTCGTCTTTTTCAATTTTGCAAAGACTTGATGGGAAAGTACTGAATACTACCAATTTACCAGGATTTGCACCATCTTGAAAAACATGCGGCAAATTATGATATTGTAGGTAATATTGGATATGACCCATCTAGACAACAAATTAATAATAGTGATTCCGGATTCCTACTCAGTATAAGAAAATTCGTGGTAGGTTTTTAAATTTCTAAACAAAAATGTGTTTGTCTCTTTGTACCTCATGATGTGCTGTGAGCAAGTCATCAAGCGTTACCTCTGCGCACATTGTAATTCTAGAATAATGAGGTAGTGATTGTGAAAAGTTAGTGCTACACATGAACAACAGTATATTATGTTAAGTATGTATGAACAATTAGCAACGAGCAAATTATTACTTACCTTACATCTGTCCCATTGCTAAAATCCCATGCACTATTAAATGACACACAAATCATACCATGAAATACAAAAAAAAAATGTTTTAGTACTGTCGTGCAAGAAAAAATGCATCATAAATAGAGGAAATAGAATTATGCAATAGAAGATATAGGCAATTAATTTTATCTAACCTTGGATGACACACAACTTCTCTGTCATCCTTTGGTCGCGTTAGTCGGGAAAGTTTCCAGAAACTTTCAGGGACTCTCAACAGGCCGAGATCAGAAAAAAATTGATCTGCTTCCTTGAATAATCTCTCCACAGTATAACCCTACAATCAAGGGCATTGCTTAAGTTGCGTGTAATTGCTAAAATGCATTAAATACCGATGTAGTATGTAGACAAGTCGTGTTTTCTTACTGCCTTTTTCAATGCTTTTGTTGCATAGGTGGATGTCACCTCAGGCTCTGGGTATGGTTTTGTAATGTCTAATGCAGTCCAATCCTATTGGAGAATCGTATTTTTTGGAAGACATGAATATTTCGATTTATAAAGTTAAAAAATAAAGCATTAATGCATTTACTGATTATGTCAGTAACAAAGCCGTGTCTTACTTGACCCCACATGTTTCCCAATATTTGTACAGGTATGTATCCAGATTTCGTAATCTTGTCTGCGTATTCCGGTATTTGTTTTAACTTCATACGAACGTATGCATGTAAAGTATTGTATACGGGCCTAATGTCTTCCTCGAGTGCCCTAATTTCTTCTTTAAAGCCGTCTGGTGTCCAGTCGTCACTGTAGTCATTATATTGTGTGATCCACATTTCTCCCATGTTTGGAAAATCTACAGAAAGTGTGTACTTTCACCAGAAATTCTCACCTTGTCAAATGTATACAAAACACACAAAAATTTACCGTTTGCCTGGGCCATTTCATTCTGATATTTAACAAATTCTTGGTAAAGGGTTGCTGGCACCTCCTTTCCCATAACATTATGCCTAATGATGTTATTGAAGTTTAACATAATTTTTAGATCGCAGAATTTATATACAACAGATCAAGAAACGGCACATAAAAAAGCGATATTATGCACATACCATTCAGTCCAATAATAAATTTTTTCATCCCAATCTTTACTACTAGCCAATTTTTTGTTGATGTCTTTCAAAAACAAATTTCATAGAATCGATGCTTATAGGTAACGTTTAACAAAAGCAAAATAAATGATTAACAAATTTTACAGACCTCGGTCCAATCGCAAATCGCATTTGGTTTTGTCATGAAAATCACAAATGGTGGTTGTTGCATATGCAGTTTCCATTTTACTTGAAATCTCAGTCATCTTTAAACAATTATCATTTAATTATCTTTCACAT
>JAHZMZ010003792.1:0-22150 GCA_027743805.1 Lepidocyrtoides sp. E14 | reverse complement strand
ACCAAACCACAAAAAAAACTCAAGTGCTGATATAAAAACTAGTAAAGTACGTCTAGCTAAAAACAGATATAACGTTCAATTTTCTTCAAAGCTTTTGGCTTGGCTGTATATGTACATACATCGTATGGATACAACAGTTTTTAAATAATACAAAACATTAGACAAGTGCTACGAAAATATAAAAAACTATGCATCATCATCATATTACTTTGACCTGAGAATTTACCGTCTTTTACCACTAAAGCTATATATATTACATTGCTGTAGTAGCGACACATTAAATGTAAGATTGAATATGCGTTGAAATGTAACATGAGGAATTTGAAAGAACCCACGTCACATTACAAATGCACACGGTAGATACTTATTTTAATATCCCCACTCCTCCTGAAAACTACCGATTAGACCTGTACACAGTAAAAAGCACCGCTTGTATGACATTCAGCAAGTCAGTCATTTATCAAGGGTTGCTTTTGTAAAAACGGAGTTTTTGACTTGCACAAGTAACAAATACAATAACTGCAACCATATACATGCATACATTTATGCAACAAAGCATAAACGGGCAAAGAAAGTGGAAAAAATAATTAGCTAATTTACACCAGTCTTATAAATACATACAGAAGGATATGTATTGTTTAAAACAGCATTGATAATCGTGTCGAGTTCATTTATTTACTTGGAAAAAGATCACTGATCTGAGCAAAGTATTATTGTATTACACTGAATATCATGGTGCCTTGATCACTGTAACCTCAATGATCATTTAAGTTGGTACATATTTTAAAAGACAATTTTAAATTTATTGAATAGTAATAATACATTTGAAACAAGTTAATTAAAACTATCGTGAATCTGTTTTTGCACAGGGTTTAAACAATATGTAATAGTGATTTTTCCGTTGGTCTATCGTAAAAATTATTTCAAGCCTTTACTCATAGGTAAATAAGTACTGGCACTTTCTTTCTCGCGATTAATTTGAAGTTGCGAATTTGCGATACATTTCCAAAAGTACAATTGAAGTTGAATCCTTTTAAACTTGTAATAAAAAGTGATTAAAAATGGAAAAAGCTTGGCGTTATTTACTTTTGAACAACAAAAGTAGTTCGGAGGATATGGCTGCAGTTATCGTATTACATCCATACTAATCAAACTCAGCAGACTCTATTCACCCTGTGATTCCATTGTGAAATATTGTGGATGGATATATTTATAATTTATGTACTTATTTTATTCGTTTCATTTCATGTATGCATTCAAGTATGCATGTATTTTTGGCAGCACTAACTGGATTGTTAGGTTACGTTATCTACCACTAATCCGTTTCAAAAATCCTGTGCAAACAATTCTATGAAAAATTGACCCAATTTCATTTTTGCCTTGTATAATTCTCATTTTGTACCCTCGTGTGATTAACATGCTGTATTGTGTTTAGCAAATTTTCATACCATTTGGTTGTAAAAATGTTCTATCTTTAACCTTATCGTTGTAAGAATATGGAAACCAACTTAGGTGTACATATGTATCATCTCATACAAAAAAGGTGTTTTGTAGTCAAATGAGGTAGTTTACGATGCAAATATAATTTACTTCAAAGACAATAACTACGTTAAAAAAATTTAATTTTTAAGCTCATTTGACATTTTAATACAATGGAATTTGTAAGTAGCACACACAGCTTTTGTATTTTGCTGCCGTGTATTCATGTGGGTACCGATACGTGTATTTGTAATTTTGATATTCAAAACTTTAAAATGACAGTCGAAATGCTCAATTTTGACTGCTTTCAAATGTGTATCAACCAAATAAATATCCCTAGTTTATCATAAAATGTGTCTAGGTATGAGCAACTCCATGAAATGTTCAAATAAAAGTCACACACAGAATCAATAGTAGCATTCATTAGCGTGCTGTTGCATTTTTCATTTTCCTATGGTTCATAATGCCCCAATAATGTGAAAATAAGTTCATAAAGAATTTCATAAAACTTAAACGGTTTGCGCAGAGTAACTAGACCTGATAAGCTTGTCGAGTATATTTGCTGGTATTGATTTTAATGATCTACATAATAAATACTTTACGAACTACTGCAAAAACAAGAAAAAATGACATAAATACATACCTGAAGTAACTGCTCGACTCTCCCTTGCAGTTCCAGATTTTGCTCCTATCATAACAAAAAATCCAAGCATAAAAACACTTTATAGTACTTTGCTGTACTGATATGTTGAAATTCACACTTCACACGTCGTAAGTTACACTTTGATCGAACAACGGTTACCAGAAATCGGTTTGTAGGATCATTTCATGTAAATACCACATGTAGTACATTATGTATGCATGAATTATTGGTTTGAAATATATGAACATTATGCTGTCTAGAGAAAAAAAATTGAAATAGCACTTACATCTTTCGTTTCTAATAATTTCTGATAGGAATCCACCAAAGATTTGTTCTGCGTGTCAAGGGCATCCGACTTTTCTTTATATCCAGTGGACAGCACTTGTAAATGTTCAATCTAAAGAAAGTACGAAAAAATATAATCCAATTTTATACGGATAAAATGAAATCCAATGAGCCGTAAAAGGCGTGTACGTTGTATGCGATAAATATATACATTATTGTGAAAATTAAATGCAAACGTGGTCGGGGATGGGAGTCTTCAATAATGATACGCTATGTACTAATTTCACACTACTAGCAACTTCAGAACTATGTACTGCGCAAAATAAAAGATACGATAAATATAAAAATTTTAAAAAATGGTCTCCGTTATAAAAAAGCAACCGTTGATGATTATCTTCTTTTAATGTGCGGGCATGGCGAGCGTGACAAAAGACACCAAGAAGATCCCTTATGAAAAACCAGTCTCACATCTCCCCACATCCAGCCGATTATAGGAGTCGGACTAACTTTATAATATGGTTACTTCATACACCAATTTTTCTCAAATATATGACATATACCCAATAAAGAATACTATTTAGAATTGCACAGTAGGAGCCACTACATGTGCATTTCAAGCGGTTTGGGTGTATTTCGTTGCATGTACAGGCAGATAGCTAATTGAACTATGTAATTAAGCTATTTAAACATGTGAACGAAACACGTCATTAAAAGTATCAGATCCATTTTTCAAAAAGGCCTTCAATTAGGAGTCTAAACTTAGGACATTTAGGCTAATGAGCATCTCGAACAAGTAAAATACGTTAAGCTTCTAAAAGTAAGTCAGAGTAAGTTGAACTGCAATCTAGTTAACTAAAGCAAAATTAGCCCAAACTATGCTAACATGAACGGGATTGGGGAATACAAGTGACTGCTGTAACAGCAGTAGGGTTAGGGTAGTATGTAGCATGTACAATTGTAAATTTTCAGTTAATCAGCACTACACACTTGGAGACAAAATGCGAAACAGTACCAATATTTTTAAGCCATGCCAATTTTTATCACGACGGTATTGCATTGGGATTGAAACCAAGCAGTGCATGGTCTCCAAATTGGTTTTATTCGATTTTTCTTGGTAAATTGCACACATATCCATATGCATACATGTTTATTATTGCGCATGAAGCTTCATGTGAAGTAATGCCTTCAATCACCAAAAAAGTTTTGCAAACAGTGCAACAGTGTGCATGTAACATAAACACAACTTAAATATAGTTCTAATAACAACTTTTGTCCAATACCGATAATCTATACAAGCTTCATGTTTTCATACAATCCAAATAATGCAATGCGAAAATGACTTCAAAACTGTACTCGTGTAATGCATTTTGCAAACTTGCCTATAATGCTCATACATTTTGGTGATCATTGATTAAACCAATGAAACATCAGTAATTTACGCAAGTGTACATGGGTAAGTAGCACTAATTAATAATATGTTGTACCATACCTGAAAATTGTAACGTTTTTCGCGTTTCTTTTTCGTTTTTGCTGACCTTCTTGAAATAAAATATACATGCTTTCATGCATGAATATGTAATATGAATGATATTTATGATGAGCAATTCATAAAATACCGAAAGTGTATATAGCCATGAAGAACTTTTTTTCCCCAACATTCACTGGCCAGCTAAAGAAACTTTCAATTTCAATTAATGTCAAACATATTAGTAAAACAGTGAGCGTGTACTTGCATTTAGTTAAAAATGACAGTACGGAAATTTTTGCTTGCGTCATTTGATTATATTCGACCAAAAGACCCAAATATTTCTCTTGCATCATCCAGTATTATGGCACTTCTAAAGTCCGAGTATAATAACTCTGGAAAGGCCACCTTGCCAATTGAACTGCATCATCGACAGTACAACGTGAAAAATGCCCAGTTTGAAAAGTTAATGACTGACGCGTTACATGACATTCAGGAAATTAAACCTGACATTCTGGCAACAGGGATTTACGTGTGGAATGAGGCATTCATTACTCCTTTATTCAAACATTTGGATCAAACAATTCACCGACCAAAATACATTATCTGTGGAGGTCCTCAGATAACTTATAGTGCTAAAGGAACACTTGAAAATTGCTACCCTTTCGCCGACTTTTTCATTAGAGGATATGGCGAGGAGTCGCTATTGAAATTATTAAAATCCATACACCATTATGAAACCGGTACGCCAACACAGCTTTCGAATTTCGATGGGGTGCATGTAAAAGGTCAACCTGATGCAGGTGTCAAGTCTCAGTACCAGTTGTCTACTTTACCTTCGCCCTTGCTGAGTCCGGGGCTAATTGAGCATAAAGGTATATGGGGTGATAAAACTGAAGCGAGGTATTTTTCTCTGAATAATGCATAACTCTCTGACTGACCTATAATCTGAAAGACATTTTTAAAAGAAATATTTTTAAAATTGAAAAACAACCTTAAAAAAGTAAACATTAAAATTGAATTCTTCACTAATGAATTAAAGAATATTTATCCGATAGAAGGGTAATGTTATAACAAGTTTATGAGTTGATAGAGACGTAAATACTGTGTATGTAAACATCTAACACCTAACGTTTTGGGTTTTCTTGTGCAGGATTCATCCGTTGGGAAACAAAACGAGGATGCCCTTTCGAATGCTCATTTTGTCAACACAAAGACAGTTATGTAGCCAGATTAAAATGTAGTCCAGAACGGATAAGCGAGGAGCAGAAGTGGATACTAAAAGATAAAATAAGCGACATTTCCATAGTGGATCCAATTTACAATTCTGGCGGCTCAGACTACTTGAAAAACTTGTCCGGCTTTTTGGAAAACGGATACAAAGGAAGATTAAACATGCAAGCACGTTTTGAAATGATTAATCCTGAGTTTTTACACATCTGCTCAGCTCTACAAGAAAGCGGAATTCGCGTAGAATTGGAATTTGGAATACAAACGATTGTGAAGAAGGAATCCATCATAATAAGAAGAATGAACAACATTAAGAAAGTTGTTGCAGCTTCCGAGGAGCTACACGCAAGAAATATTCCGTTTGAAGTGTCTCTAATATACGGACTTCCTGAGCAAACGTTTGAATCATTTCAGGCATCTTTGGAATGGGTCAAGGAGTGCATCAAGCCAACCGTGATACGGGCATGGCCACTAATGCTCTTGAAAGGTACTCCTCTGTATGATATGAAAGGATTATATAAAATGCGAGAAAAAAATCTTGGTGAAAATTTGGAAGAGTTGGACATGACTCGACAGTATAACGGAATCCCACATGTGGTGGAAAGCTCATCCTTTACAGAAACAACATGGGATAAGATGAAATCATTAGCAATTTCTGTCAACAACAGCAATGCATATTAATTTCCTAAAATCATGACAGAGTCATGAAAGAGTTTTACGGAAGAACATGAAAAGGGCAGTATTAACTAGGATCATAAAATGCTCTAATTTGTTCGATTCAATTATAAAAAAATATTATCTTACTTAATTTACATATGACAAAACCAACCTCTTGTTTTTGATGTAAGCATAATGCTTCCAGTTCGGCGATTTTAGTCCTGTAGTTTTTTAGCTCATCCCCCTCGGCAAGTTCTAAAATTTTCCATGCAAAGAATACAAATTACACACGGATTGCAATAGGGGTCATTATTTTGATTGTTCTTTAGTTATTCATTCTTCGTGTGAAATTATGTCTTGTATCTGCCATTACCGTCATTTTCTTCCGGTGTTTCAGCAAGAACTTCCTTCGTAAAATTGCTTATTTGACCTTTAAGGTTAGAAAAACTTTCGCCAAGCCATGACATTTTGACGTGCTGTTATAAATTCTGTCGGTTTCAATAAATCATGCGAAGTTAACAGATTCTTAAACTATATAGTTGCTTTACTCTCATATTATTATTGTCATTCTTCAAATTTCATTGTGCTTTTGGAAGTGGAAGTTTTTCATCCTTCAATACGAATGAAACATGCATGTGTTCATACTGATCGCTTACACAGCTAAATATCAGCTTCTGGAAATCTGGAAACACACCAACAACAACGACCAACGTAAACAGTTTCAATTCTGATTCTCAGTTGTCAGTCATGCTCAACTCTTGACTTTGAATAAAATGCATGTGCATTTAACTGTGGAGAAATCCTTTCCCTGTCTATTCAAATTTCGAAACACCGCTTCCAAACATCATCCTCTGACTTTGTGCTTGTAGCTCCTCTCCGATTTTTTTAAACAGTTGCCGGTACTTTATCCAGTTGAACACCTTTACACTTTCTCTTCACCCATTATCATCACCCATCCGTCTTTCTCAAGATGTTTAAAAACTAACTGTCCACCCACACTTTTGCACAGTCACACGCTATAATCCAACAGAATTTGTTGTGCCGACTAAACGTTTAGAATCACTGAGTAAAATACAGTTATTTCAGCTGCAGCTACAGGTTTCGATTCTTTGACAGTTCATTCACAAAACTGTAATTAAGTGTGAAGTGCTAATTAACCTAAAAATCAGTGGCAAAACATATGACAGATCAGATCATATGAAAAATGTAAACACACACACAGCAAAATGAATGCACCTGTCGTCACTGTTTATATCTCATCATGAGCTACTACACAAACTTGTGCCTTGTGCTTCTTTTTGCGCTCAAGCAAGGCAGCTCTACTTTCATGCTCTTATGTCAAAGTTTGCAGCTGTTCTTCTATCGCAAGTCGGTTCATGTGATGATGACTACAATGGGATTCGCTTCTAGTTACTTTGTAGTCTCTGTTCCTTCTTTGCTACACGTAAGAATCGTTATGCTTTTTTAGGTAAAGCTAAGCCGCATATTTTACACTTTTTCATGTGAAAATTTTTATCATATCAAAGTTACCACGTCAAGTGCGTCACAATTTGGGGCGTTTGCAGCCGCGTTACTAGACTGATTGAATGCCAAGGGCTTTAAAAAACGGGGCCTGATTGCTAACTGATTTTACAGCTTCACCAAATTGGTTATTTTCTGTCATGCGTTTCATGCGTTGAGCATTGCCGTATGTATTTAGGCCAACACAACAACGCCAAAGAACAGGAAATAGTGATACAAAGTAGCAGTAGCTGAGTATGAGTTTCCTTTGGCTTTGAATGAAAAATATTTGACTTCTGGAAAATTAGCTCAATAATGAAATAATTCATTTTTAATGTTTCTTTGCTTTTCAATAACATGTAAGCAAGTTTGAATGATTATGAATGAGAGCTATAAAATACTTTACAAAGCACAACTTAAACATACATAAATATTTACAGACAATTAACGCTATTAAATCAATTACTTTTCTCGTTACGTGCGTTTTTATAAATCAAAATACTTTAATAACAATGACTTTAACCAACAAAAGAAGAATGCTTACCATTAACTATAACAAAGTTATAACTTGCTGAATATTATAGCTGACAAAGTAGACGCCATAATTATAATGTAAAGTTTAGTATTAGTGCTAGTTTTTAATATTATTAAAATACACTACTTTACATACTAATATTAACTTAACAAATAGCTTACATAAAAACCTTAATTTAACTCTATTCCTGACAGTAAGAAATTTGCTTATAAAATCTATTTACACTTTGCATAAATAATGTAAGATTGAATCGACATGAATATTCTTTGACATTTGACATAGTAATTACAACGTATTTTTAAATCTTATATGAAACATGTCCAATTAAAGGTGTGTAGAGTAGACATGACATAAGGGTATCTCAATTCATAGTCCAGTAAGATCAGAGTCATCATGATGATTAGGACAGAGTCAGTTTAATTTTCTCCATGTACAGTCAGTTCCGAGTACAGCGCTTCACCAAGAACGCAAGCTACTAACAGTTAGTCAAACAGAGCAACATCCGCAGTGGTTTCGTTTATTATATTATAGATGTTGCGCATCACGTATCGCCAACTGAAAAACAAGTTATCAGAATACATGGTATGAATACGCACCGATAAATAAATGCTAACGAAACTATGATTGCTACAATTGCATTTACTTTTTGAGATCCCTACTCCCAGATTTCTCGCTTCAATTTCATAAACAAGAAGTCTCCACATTTTGACAACAAACACTTCGGCTTCTTCGTCGAGAACCTGACATTCAAATAAAATAAACTAATATTATTTCAAAAGTTCCAAATTCAAAAATTGTGATATTAAACTTAACGCTAAAACTAAATAATTGGCAATATTGAATAAGCTTACCATCTGGACATCATCTAAAATACTTTGTGGAGCACTACGCCCCATGACTTTCGAACAAATAAAGTCAACAAGGGTTGGTTCCGGTTCTCCAATGTATTCAATTATTTTCTTGTTTATCCATGGTCTAATGCGCTTTTCCATCAAAGTCTACAAATGCAAAACAGCAATTTTTCATCATTGGTAAATCGAAAGGTAGCAAAGAAGAGTGTGTCATGATAGCAATATATTTACTTACACTGTCTACTTTATCCCAATCCACTTGATAATCGAACAGAGCGTCTTTATCTGTTGGAATTTTTTCAATTAGTGCTTTTATATTCTTTTTCTTTTCTTCCTGATTCTTTTCTTCTTTCTTTGATTTCTTGGACGCATCATCTCCATAATCTGTATAAAATCAAAAACACCAATATTATTGCGAACATTTTCCTCGCTAATCTAACACTAAATATTAGCAGAGTAAACAAAAAGAAGGCACTGACCTAATGGAACAAGTTTGCGCTTTCTACCCAGGCCCATTCCGTCATTGTCGTCTTCGTCTTGATTAAAAACATCCTTAACATCCATTTTCTTCCTTTTAGGTAGATCGGCTGGACTGAATCCCTGAATTGAAGAATCGTCTAAATCTGGGGGAAAGGAAAATGTTTATTAATTATGACATTTTTAATTTGCCTCGCCACACCTACTTTTTGGAAGGTTGTAAGTTTAAAAAATAACTGCTTTTGTGCAGTAACGTGTACTGTATACCTTGGGGAGTTGCCATTCCTGGAGATGGTGGCGACGAAAAACTCTGGCGAGAGTCTTCATCGTCCTTTTTCACAACTGAAGTGGAGACTGAATTAGAGTTTGCAGATGTTGGGTTCGAATTATTCCCAATGGTCATTTGAAACCCACTCGACGGTTTAGGACTAGGTGATGCTTCAACGATAGGTAATGGAGAAACTAACGAGTTTGGAGTAGATGGATTTGACGACGACGGCTTACTTACTGGCACGAATGAATTCAGTTGGATTCCACTAAACGAAGTTGGTTGCACTGAAACCGGTGGATTGCTTTGAATTGCATTAGACTGACTTGATTCTACTTTCTGAACCGGTTCCTTACTACTGTTTGATTTAGCGTGGTTGTTATGAACCTCTTTGGTAGGTTGATTATTTGCTAAAGCTTGGAGTCTACTAGCAATAGGTATTTTTATAGGATCAGCCTTTAACCCAGTAATCAATTGCGTAGCTGAAGGTGGTGTACTGGCATTGGTAACATCTAACAGGGGTTTCTTATACATATCAAGAAGTCTACTTGGGGTTCCACTCGAGTTTGGTGTCAAATTAGCGTTACCGGACATCATTCGCAACTTCAGATCCTCAATTTCTTCGCGTTCTCGTTGTCGATCTTTGTTATCAGCTTCTAATTCTCGAGCTCTTTCTGACAAACGTTTCTGAAGCTCTTTTCCTCTGTTTATAACAAATTTTTTCACATGAATTATCAATGGTAAGGGATTAAATAATTTAAATTAAATTTTACTAATGACTCATATTCCCTATAGCGAGGTTTCGATGGACCTGGTGCCCCAGGTGAACGTGCTATTCTGTTGTGTTTGTTTACAAAATGTTTCTTCAATTTACAACAACCCATCTCAAAAACGTTGGATTATTTTCTTTATTGATTTGAACGGTTACCTTTCAATCGATCTTGAACGCGTGCGTCTTTCTCGACTTCTGCGCCGTGCCCTTTCACGTTCGCGCTCTCGATCCCTCTCACGCTCGCGTTCCCTCTCTCTTTCCTACATTATATTAAAATTTCACATAAATAAACGAGCAAACAAGCATCTTATGATTTTAAATAAAGTTTTGCAAGTTAACGTACACGCTCTCTTCCCCGCCTATCTCTCTCATCATCACGTCTATTTCGGTTTCTATTATCTCGATCCCGGTTTTCGTTCCCTCTATCGTGATCTCGTTCCCTGTCACGTCTGCTATTCAACAAAATAGTAAAATTTATTTCAGATAAGAAGAAGAATGTTTGTGACTTTTTAAGATTTTACTTGAAATCAAACCTTGGCGAATCTCTTCTGTCACGATGGTCTCTTTCCCTGCTCATAGACCGTTCTGGGGAAGTAATGTCTTCAGTTCCCTTTTCCTTTCGACGTTCTCTCTCCTTTTCACGTTCTCGCTCCCTTTCCCTTCTTTCCCGTCCTAGTCTTTTCCGTTCTTCCTCCTTTTGTTTTTCTTGCTACAGAAAAATAGAGAAAAAATGTATTTAGTCGGTGATTTTCGGATTCCTAATCAGTCATTATACGTAATATTTTTCACAAAATGTCTTCATTTCATTTATGTAGTACAAGTCGTACTATGGAACGTTAATAAACTAAACGTAGTGATCTCAGTCGCGGTTTTGCGAGCTTAAATTTCAGGGGTCAAATATGCACCAGTAATTACGACGCATATTGCTCAAAATTAAATGCTAAGTGGTCAACAAACAAATTCATCATTGGTACATGACATATAAATATTAGATTACGTTATCAACTGCTTCTTTAACTTCGTTTTAGTTATGTTATTGCATCCTAGTTGAATCAAAATGACCGATTACCATGCCATGGCCATCGACGTTTAGACCGGATGAAGTAACCAGGAACTTGTCTATCCTTTTAAATGGGCGACGAGCCCATGGTCTGTTCTGCTAAATACCACATGAAAGATTCCAATCCTTTCGATAGTCCACATTTATTTATTTTTAAAGGAATTAAAAGACGTTTTTGCGGTACAGGCGTAAGCAAAGCGGCTTGAATAAAAAACGTATTGTTCTTTTTACTAAAATTGAATGACTTACAGAACAGTGATATGACACTATTAAAATCCTACACTTCTTCTTGTGTCGACTTGAAAAGGAAACTAAAATATTCCCGACGGTGAACATCATACATTTCAATCTTTGCATCATAATACAGTATTATGGAATAGAATATGAAGTTCAAATTTCTGAAAGAAAACTATCACAGCACAAACACATTCACATGTAAAAAGAATAAAGGTATTTATATATACGTACTAACACCAAGTTCAACAGTAAACTGTCCAAACACGTTAGCTTAGTTAACTGTCAGAGTGGAATATTACGGAAAAGAATAAAACATTTGCTCCATTAATAAATAACTGTTTTTAAGTAAGCAAACTAAGCAATGCAAAGCAATGTAGCACTTTAAGCAGAAGAATACTTACCATACCATCTGGTAGCTAGAGACACTTTGGCAGAGAGAATTGCCTTTACAACTTATTTCGTAAATGTTGCGTCTGTTATAGTAATTATAAGGTTACTCACACTGAATTTACGAAAAAAAGAAACACCCAAGAGAACTCTTGTAAGCTAATCATTACCAGCTCTGTCAGAATTCAAGATGAATCCCACAACTGCACTGGTTACAAAATTAACTACATGAAATGTAACTTCGTGTAATGAAAGTCATTTACTCACCACCCTTCCTCTCCGAAACCAAAGGACCAATTCACTTAGCGCATAACGTATGGGTGAGAATAGAGTATATTGGCAGAAGGAAGGATGTCAGTCTGTGATCGAGTGGCCTATTTAGGGAGGACCGAACAATTATAATAGTCTTGTTTTCCCTTTCCATCCAACATATTTAAAGGAATAAAGGTGTGCATATTCGAATAAAATATGCACCCGATTTGGGGGACGTTTATGCATGATAAAGTACGCTTTGGTGAAGACAGCTATTTCAAAATGAAAGATGAATGTTCGAAAGCCTTTCTATATAATAACGGAAACAATACCTTCATGTGCTCTCTGAAATTAGATATCTCTCGCGTTATAATTTCTCTCTTTCCCTCCTCTAGTGCTAAATCTTCTGGTAAATCCTAAAACGCAAAACAAATATTTTATAAATTAAATTAAATCTTGGCATAAAACTCTTTGTGAGTTGCAGACTTTTAAATAATTTTTTTGTTTAAAATTAAAACATACCGCTTCTTGGCCCTCTGCATTATTTTCCAAACTACTGAGCTTTAACAAGTGGAGTTTTTCTTGAATTTGTTGTTTATTTGCAGTGGATTCTGAAACATTTTAATAATCAATACTTTTAAATTTCTGTTGGTTTATAGCCTTTTACTTTTTTACATGAATGTAAACAGAGAGTAAATTCTACCTTGATTTTTTCCCTTCCCCGAGCCAGACTTTGTTTTCTCCGTTCCTGGAGGTACATATGACTCCAATTCATTTTTGAATTCTCTGAAAATTATACCAATACGAGTCCTGGATCTCTCATCAGCTTCTTTCATTTCATCATCCATATAATCACTTTCTTTTTCCACCACATCCGCTTTCTCCTCTTTGGTTTCTCCGGGTATATCTCCATTTCCATTTTCCTCTGTTCCATTGGAATCCTTCTCATCTTTTCGTTTCTTTCTTTCCGCTGTAGATAGATTAAAATTAAGTTATTTTTTTGCATTGACGTAAATTAGTTTTAATCGTTACAATTTTACAATATATGGAAATGTTTACCTTTGAAATCTTCTAATACAGAGTTGGTTTTTGCATCAACCTTCACTACTAATTTCTTATCTCCCACTTCCAAGTCATGTAAAAGTCTAACTGCTCTCAGTCCAGCATCTGGTCCATTATATTCGCAGAACCCGAAGCCCTGAAGTTTTCCAGAAGCACCTTGCACACGCTTCCAGTTTAGAACCTGCCCACATGTCGCCAGTAGTTGTCGTATCATTGCATCCGGCCACTTTTCAGTTATGTTGCCAACAAATACGGTCACTGGAGGACCTACTTGAGGTATTGGTTGCGGATGGTCTGGGGCTTTATCAAAGTTATGTGAAATGGGTGGTTTGCTTATGGTTGTGTGTCCTTGACTTCCTGGGGGTCTCATCATGGGTGGTGGTACTCCCGGTCTAGGCATGTGCCCTCCAAAAAATGGTGGCATTCCAGCTGGTGGTTGTCCAGGAGGTGGTCCACCCATCATGGGTGGTGGAATCGGCATTCCAGGAGGCATACCTAGATTACATTAAGCCCAAAAATATTCATTACAAAATATTCACTAATTATTAGAGCAATAATCATGTCGCAAAGTATTTTGAAAATCAGTGACCTACCTGGAGGGACATTCATAAACATTGGTGGCATTCCGGGAGGGACCATTGGTGGACGAGGTGGAAATGACATGACTTTAAATTCTTAATTTTTACTATATACCAATATATCACTGCTTGAGTCCAGTCTCAAGTATCAAAATTTAAGTAAATTTAACCAACTATCATTGATTCTGCTAGCAAACTTACACCACACTGTGTTGTGTTGACTGTCAACAACGCAGTTTTATCTTGCTTCACAGTACTTAGTTAATTACACCAAAATAATTCTGTAATATAACCCATTAAATTATTAACTACAGCTTTTCGTCCGGTACCCCAAAAACAACATTTACTAAAACTAATTAGCTGTATTTGTTTTCTCGAACTTAAATCAGCAGCTTCAATGTTGAAAGAAACCAAAACAAAGTTACCTAAAGACAAACTTTGCAATACACTGTTGAATGAAAAAGTTTTCCTTCACCGTGCAGAATTATTCAGGTATGCTATGAGCAATTAAATTATGATGGTTTAGTTGACAAAATGCTATTATGCTGAGGATATTTTTAAAGTCTAGTTGAGAACAATAATAATTTTCTTTATGTGATTTTGTTTACAATTAAATGCATGCCATAATCGGCAAAATGCCCTGGATAAACAATAAAGCCAATTTTAACATGTTCAGAGAAACCGCTCCGATTCAACCGTCACACTGCACCCCAAAGCTTTGTTTTTCATGGCTTCTCAAAACGTCATGCATTATCAGAGGGTGAGGGTATACTATATTACTACTTTGCTACATACAGCGCAGCGATTGCAAATTGCAACAGCAGCATGAACAATGAACTATCATGGTCATGACATGACATCCATTCCCATGATGATGGTGACCCATATAATTAGCTCCATTGACGGCTAAGAAATTCGCAAATATTGCAAATCGCAATATTCAATAAACAACTTTTTTCAACTTTTTTGATACTTTTCTCATAAATACAAGCTCCAACCGACAGGTCAACTGATTTTTTAATTTAATGTGATTGATTCGAGTTGATGTCAGGGTCGCACACCAATTCTTTTGGATAAAATGTCATTTTATTTTGAATGTGGTCTGTTGGTAAATACATGGCATATTATGGCATGTATTTCTAGAATTGACAGGTGTGCATTGCAATATTTAATTGCAATCGAATACTCATCTTGAATCATTGCACGATTCCCAAATTTCATTGCGTGTGTGACAAGAGATGTGTGACCGACCCTTTCAGTAACTTTATATGAGACCCTCTATAGCATAAATGATGGGGGCTGGTGAGGTAGGATGGAAATTATAACCCATAACGAACAATGCATCCACACCTGGTTCTAAACATTTTTGCTATGAAATCTTTCATTGTTCGGGGTAATGTAATAATTTTGCAATAGTAAAGATTGAAGATAAATTAAATAGTAAAGTAACATTACTAATGATATGTCACGAAGGCGGGCCATTTTTAGAGATAGATCAGCAATTAAACTAGTAAATGCTTAGAATGAGAGTACACGCAAGCGAAACAACAGCTTTCAAATAGTTGCCCTCGCACAATCGAAATTTAAATGCGATTTGTCCTTTATAACATCAACATATTGTTTTTATTTATAATCTATATTATACTGTATTTCAAATAATAGCCATGTCTATTTGTACAGCTGAAGTAGCTTGGCATTGCATTGGGAATTTATTTCTCAACAACTACAATAGATTTTTAGTTCAGTCAGAGTCGTAGGTATCTGCACAAAAGTTTCTTCCTTGTTGTTTTTTTGCACTTTTACTGTATAGATCTCATATATTCGTTTTGTAGGTTGTCTGATCCTGGAAATTCGAGTCCAAGTATAACAATCTTACATTCACTGCAAAGTCTGTTTTACTGTAAACAGTAATCTAAATCGACACTGGCATTGGTGACAAGTGTAGAATCGAATGACCACGAGGTAGCTAGGTTTGATTTCATTTTTCAGGCTACTTCGTCTACGTCAGATCATTGCTGCTCACAAGAACTGTGTGGAATGCAAAGCACCACAATGGATTTTCGTACACAACGCTTGGTTTAATGTTACTCTGCAAAAATGCGACATCAAGGTCTCAGATTAAGACAGGATTCAGGTTCAGAGGAAAAATCCAATCTGAGCTAAAAATCTGACTGAGCAGATTTGCGTGATGTCGTTGCAAACTAAACGAAAACGCTTAGCTATATCTACATTTAATAATATACACATGTACATTTTTAAGGTACTATTTGAACAAAAGTACCTGATTTCTATTAACAATAAGAAACTACAAGTTGTGTGGGTTTAACACACAAGGAAAGCAACTACGAGATAATATTCATGCACTTTTTTTTATAATTATCCTCCATACATCGTGTTTACGACTACATGAAACTAGTGAAAGAGCAATTTACCCATCCATTATGTTCTGCAAAGGGATTACTAAAGAAAGACCACACATTATTTCATTATTATTATAATATAATATCAAATATGCATTTTTTGCAATATTGCATACAATTGCATCTGTCCCTGTCTAACATGCGATTGTTGTTGTAGAAAAAAAATGTTGCACAAACAAGTAGATGCAGCTATGCAATGTTAATCTTTTTTTGTGACCATGCTGTTAAATAGTATTAAAGGTTTGTTCAGTCACGTCATAAAAAACTGCTCAGTGAGAGACTATAGAGATCGGTATGCAATAATTGTATTCTCTGCCGTGTTTTTGCAAATACTATATATTATGTCTAAATGTATGTATATTCTATAGAGGGAAATATTATTGTTGAAAATGACTAGAAAGAAAAACTTGAATCTGAATGCATAATAATATGCGCATGCATATATTGCAAATTGCATTGCACATAATAATATGGCAGGTAAGTACATAATATTAAAAATGCATCTTTTAACAACATCACGACAATGATAAAAAGTATGCAATAGATACATTATGGTTGGTTGCTGGTTGCAAACAATAAACTGGCGTTCACGTTTTTACAACACCATCTTCAAGATTAAAGAAAGATGATCAAGAATCCATATATCCACTAGACACAGGCCCAGGCTGACAGTGTAGTATAGACGATTTCAACAAAAGGTCTTGGACTCTCACTTACCTCCTTACCTGCCTAGTCATACGCAGAAAAGAAAAACCCGGATATATGGAATTTGCAAACATTACAATACAAGTTTCTCCGGTTATAGACCTTGATAAGGTCAAGACTGGATACTATTAAGGAGTGTGGGTGGTATAGTGGTACCGTTGTTTGCAGTAAAAGTAATGTTTTCATAATTTTTGTAATAAGCGAAAATTAGGAAGAGAAATTTACTACAAGATCAAATGGAGACAAGGCAGCTGCACTAGCTGCAGCCTTCCAATTTGAGCCTTAGTAAATCTTATTCTACTAAAATGGGTATAGAAGATGAAGTACGCAAGTAAACCAACAAAAACTGAACAATCCAGAGTGAAGACGGCCATGTTATCATGTGAAATTAAGTAAATTTTTGTTGATTGCCATCCAGTCACATTATAAGCTACTGTTTTCCGGTTATTTGGGGTTGACATGAATTTTGTAAAAATCGTGTCATGAGACTACCTTATTCTTACCATTTATAAGTACTGATCAATGATCTTGTCATTTTTATTTAGTTTAGTTTTGCTCATGCAATGCAATACTTACTTACATGAAAACTCACAGTATATTCTTAAGTCCAAAGGTATCTCTTTCTTTTCATTTGTCCTGTGAGAGTCACGATCGAGAGTAAATAATTTTGTCATTATTCACCTTGATAGGTACTCCGTACAGATCGTACAGATCTGCTAAGTGCAATGCAAAAATAAATTTTATTTTTAAAAGTATCTGTGCATTGATTCCCTGTCACTGTAAAACCTATGTAAAACAGTACAAGGAAAGGAAAATTACTGTCTTAGAATCTAGCAAACTGGTCAATAAAGTCATTCCACCTATATGAGGTGTGCTCCTTTTCTTAAGAACAAAATTATGTCCTTCCTGAAATGCAAACTACTAGCAGTACGTTGTAAATGTAATGTTAACGTACAACGCAAGTGTCCTGTGATGAGGTTGTGATATTATGCGAATGTGTTAGAGTTGGAATTAGCAATCGATTTAACAAAGTAAAGTATCTTTGCGTTTCTTTATTACTTTCCGCTGTTCCGCTGTTTCTGTAGGTATTACCTGTGGTGCGTGTACATATTTACATAGCCTACATTGTTTATTATCGTCGCGTATCACTACTTTCCTTAAAACAATGCAGCGCATTTTTCATGCATTATGCGATGCAATGCAGAAAAAGAAAAGTCCAAAATCGTTAATTTTCCATATACTCAGTGTAAGTTGCGTACTTATGGAGCACATTAAACTCGACTTTTAGAAATAAAAATTGGAGGATATGAACAACATAGTGATTTCATATAAACCACAGTGAAAGTTTGGGAGTTGTAAAATATCTGTAAAAGCAGTATTCAGTATTAATTTACTCTATTAGTGCATTTAAGTAAGTATAAAACTCTCTTCATGAACTGAAAAAGTGTGTACTCACAGTCAATCAAAATGAAAAACTAAATAAAATCATTTCGATGAAAAGTGTATGAGAAATGGGGGATCGCAAGGCAGAAAAGGATGTTCTCAAAAAACTTCAAAGCCGTCTTAAGTTGGTTGTCGTAGGTGGTAAGGTGCCATTCATTCAATTCAGGCCTGTTTGTATAAGTAGGTCTAGTTTTGGTTTCTCAGTATGAACACCACAATACAACCACATCACATCTCTTTATAACCAGTAAGTTAAGTACAAGCATCACAATTGATCACAGCAGCAGCCCACTCACACATTCACATCAAAAACCGACATAAAATACATACACGCAAATTAAACCAGCATGTAATTTCTAGTGTAATACATTTTGATGACTGATAACTTTGCATTTTTAAGCATGCGCACATTTTATGCACAGTGATTTATTTTCTTACATTTTTTTAACGTTTACAACACACACCTACGAAGGGTTTTGTTTTTAGTGCCAACCTACATGTCTGAAAATATAAATTTCCTTTTGTTATTAGCAAACCGCAAGTCTATATTCACTGATTTACCTTTCTCAGCCATGCTGACATTTCTACAACCGTTTTAAGTTGTCTTTCTTTCACCGTTTTTTTTTGCACCATGTATTTACTTTAGCCAGTTTCCATATTTAATTTTGTGCACCAAATTGCATCTTTCGGTATATGTATAGATGGATGCGTAGGGAAAACATCCCTTTTGTATGCATTTTGTGAACGGCGCTTCCAGGAGCACCATGAACCAACCGTTTTTGAAAACTACATTTCAAACGTGGTCGTCAACAAAAAGGAGGTGCATAAAGTCATACAGAAATGTGTCTTTTCCACAAAATATGCATGATTCTAATGATTGCAATAATGCGTAAATTATTTACCATAATAGATTGAAATTAGTCTATGGGACACGGCAGGACAAGAGGATCTTGATCGTTTACGCCCATTATGCTATTCAGAGGCAGATGTGATTCTCATTTGTTTCTCACTGGTTGACACTACATCGTTCCTGAATGTAGCTAACAAGTGGAAACCGGAAATTCAACATTATTGTCCCACCATTCCTATACTTCTAGTAGGCACAAAGATGGATCTCAAGAAAGAAGAGAAGAGCAGAGACTTTCTACTTAAATATGGCCAAGGAGCCATACAGACAAATGAAGGAAAAGCAATGGCCACACGAATATCTGCAGAATCATTCTGTGAGTGCTCAGCAAAATCATTTGACGGAGTTGACGACGTTTTTCATGCAGCAGCAATCGCTGCTTTAAAGGTAATTTGAAATTGATTAGTGTAGCCAAAACGATTTGTAAGTATATATGTAATTTCATGCACCATTTGTTTCCCGTTAACAGTCCAAAAAACGCAGTACATCGTTGTCAACCTTTTGTCATCTTCAGTGATACATTTAAAATCCCGATTATGTTTATTATTTGTTTAGTTCTCAATACCGGACATTTAGCGTTTTTATAAACATTTATGCAGCAGAGAGACAATTTTTGCGGTGCTAAACTTAAAATTTACCTTTGAAATAGTCGTGCCTCTTTATGTGATGTGAGCATGCTCTAGTCATTTTTTGTAGGAAAAATGTCTTTCGTTTCGTGAAAACCTATTTAGCAGACTAATAAAACGAAAAAAATATTTATTCAATTTACTGCAGCAAGCATTCTCCACATAAAACATATTTACTAAATTCCTAAATATATATTTTGAAAGTATTAACGTGCTCTTCTGTGAAGGAAAAATGTTGATACAGCCATATTTACGGTCATATCTCTGTCTTATGTTTCATAGAAATATACGATATCGATTAACAATTAAGTGATTATACACGCGGTGTTTTTGCCTCTGGCTCCCTGTATAAGAACAAAATTGTTTTTTCAATACACTAAACATTCATGTCATATAAAATTTACAAGTAATCAAAATTTTTCTTACCCTTCACCACTGCCAGTAGCCTTTCTCTTTGCCAATATAGCTTGAATTTGCTGCCACTGACGATCGAGCTGCTGTTTCTCGTTCTTCTCACTTTTTTGACCTTTTCGAGTTTTGCGCCCGTCTCCCATTTTTACGCCAAACTGAAACGCAGCCTTTGGAAGGGCTTCCTTATTGCTCATATATTCTGAGTATTCTTCCATTGTATCAAAATCCCACCGTCCAACTGTTCCCTTCTTCTTACCCTAATTTATAACAATGATAATTAGCTATAGAACAAATGTAAAAAATATGTTTTCAAATTTGACGAATTGTGAACAAAGACGCTCGGAGCTTACGGGATCCATTTTCGAATAATCTGTTTCTTCATCTGAGTCGTCAATTGCGTCATGCATTTCATCAAATCCTGGATAACATTCAGCATAGCCCTCTGGTTGTTCGTTGATTTTCGACAGAAGTTTCTGAGTACGTGATAACGGTTTGTCATCTCCTTTCTTCAAAATTGACCCAAACGTTTGATCCCCACCATGTGCTTCTTCACTCCAAGCTTCTCTGTCTCTTTTTCTTGTTTCCGTTTGTTCCGCTGATCTTTGCTCTATGACTACTCGGTCATCTTCATCAGCCGGTTTCTCAAAATATGGTTGTCGCCTTGATGTGCGATCCTTAGTGTCAGAACTGGAAGACTTGTTCCTTAAAATTATTTATACAAATTATTATTAGGAAGGTCCATAATTCATACACATACAGTCACATTTATCCCTCTGATTAAAAAATGAGCACAGTAATAATACGTCAAAGAAAAGTACATACTTTGATTTGGACAAATTCGGTACGTAGTCCCCTATTTCTCCGTATATGCTATCTTCGCCTACATCAGGTTTCTTGATCTCCTAAAATGACGTTGTTTTTAATGGTTATGTTTTAAAAATAAACTTTAAAACTTTTCACAAAGAAAGAATGTTAGTAGTTACCCTTTCATCAAATTTTTGTCCTTTTACGTCTTTCGTCTTTTTCAGTTTTTTAGATGACTTTGATCCCTGTCTCAAATACGACAAGATTTGAGCCAGCTTATTGATAACAATATCATTGGTTGTTAAAGTTGCTTGACCCTGTTTCATATAACGAAAAATTATTGTCATAACTTGACAGGACAATGGAAAAAACAGATCAGTAGTACTAATAGACAGCGCAAACATAGATACCTCACTCAACGGCACATCAGCTTTACTTCTTATGACAGTGGTCGGTATATCGCTTTCAGCGTATTCGTCCTCTAAATCAAACACGAACGCCATTCTTCCAGGCGCAAATAACTCGTTTCTCTCTGGGAGCGACGTTTGAAACATCGTTCGATATATATTGCGAGCAAGCTTAGTCCGAAATCCCGACTCTGGCTCTGGTGCATTAACATTTGTCGGCAACTTCTTTGGTGGTGGTGGAGCCATTTCTACAACAACAGGTTTCTTCGATTCGGGCTTCACTTCCTCTTCAATTTCCTCTTCGCCTTCTTCATCACCTTTCGTTTCTATCTCACTGCGCACCTGCATTTGCAAATTTTGCATTTGATTATTTCAGCTAATGAGCTGTACACTTTTTATATACACGCTATAAAAACAAAGCCTACTCTAACTGCCTATACCTTTTGAAGTAGAGCGTAATCCAATCCTTTCACCAAATGTGTATGTTCCATATCACCTCCCAAAAACTTTGATTCTTGAATCAACTGCTTTCTTCTTTCGGCTGCATCCACATTTCTATTACATAAACGGATAAGATGCATCAATTTCAAACACAATCTTTTAATTAAAATCTTTGAAAGCAGCTTTTGAGGAGCCAGATATAATTGAATCTTACCCACGAAAGTCAGGAGCGACAGCACGGTATGCAC
>JAHZMZ010003791.1:0-18807 GCA_027743805.1 Lepidocyrtoides sp. E14 | reverse complement strand
CGTTTTTTTGACCCTTGGGGGTTTTTTTGCCCTTTGCCATTTTAAGTACTTGCTGCCAAACTCGAGTGTCCAATACTAACTGATTTGCAATATCTTACTCTATCACCCCGCCGGCTTTTACTAGCTCCGGGTCAGATGTATGCTATGCTACTATTATAGACTATTAACTATTATAGACACAAAATTAAACAGCATTCATTCATAACACTTTGTACTTTTTGCCTGGCTCCGCACTTGGCTTTCTTAACAAATGGTAATTTTGTAGAAATATAATAAGAAACAGAAAAATAATACCAGGTATTGTTTGCTATTTTATAGTCTGATGAGACATACTTTGCATAAAAATGTATATTTTTTCTGTCAGGTTTCCTGAGATCTTTTTAGATGAAGTATATTCAGTAGTAGAAAATAATCTATTGACTGGTAAGTTTTCGGTGGAAAGCGAATCTATGAGAATGTTTACGGAAGATACGATGACTTGATGACTTTTTAACTCTGTAAACCAAAAAAAGAACATGCATTCATAAGCTTAATTTTTCATGTTCTGCTACAACATTGGGGTCCAGATTAACTGGTTGCATAAAAAGCGATAAAAATTTGCCATGTTTTAGTACAGAAATATAAAGTCGGTTGCACACTACATGCATGAGTGCAGCAACGGCTTGAACTATGAACATGGATGATACACGTTGCAGTACACAGTTGTTTGCTTCCAAAAATTGAGAAAAGTAACCATTTGCACAGCAGTGCAGTGCAGTGGTGTGACAACACACACTATAATTGTGTGACTCAATCCTGCTATTCCTGCTCCGCACTTACTTTCGCTTGTATCCTTCTGCATATTTCATTCATTCAGAGTGGTTTCAAGGTCAAGATCAAAGTCAGGCCAATTGCGACCAAAGACGGGAAAGAAAGCAAAAACAAACTGCAAACTGCAACCTATGAAGGTTATGCAAGAAATGCGAAATGTCGATGATACATCTAATTATATTATGACGGCGACGATATGTATGTAAATTCCATGAACAATTCACGGCAAGACAAGATGACATTTCATGATATTATGCTGAGTGAAAGCTGTGATAAGAAAGTTGCAATATTGTTATAGTAGGTAAACATACGTTTACTACTACTAGAATAAATTTTGTTTCATACTTACTTTTCCGACGTCAGACGATATGACCAGCAGGATTCTGTACTTTGGCTTGAATTCTTCTGTATTTGTAACAAAAAGTAGTCGAAAATGTATCACGAGAAGCGCAGTGGCGAGTAAGTATGAGACCGACCTTTACTTACTTTATAAAATTTTTAGCTATCAGTAGTTGAAAAATAGTAGCAAAAATACTGGAATTACTTTACAAAGTTAAGTTCCTTTACTCATATGTATATCTCATGTAAGCAGATAAGGAAGTAGCTAACTCTTCAGAAAGGTTTGGGCAGACACCAATCTCTCCTTTCCTTAATCATTTGTGTTTTAAAAAAGATAATTTTCTATCATGTCATAATTACTTTACATAATATGAAACACTTGTCAAGAAAACATGGCTGCTGAACTGACAATAATAATTCCTAGCACTAAGAACGTACCAGATAAGGTAGCTAAACTTCTACAGAATATTATCATTATTTTCCTTCCTCTATCTCAACAAAACTTTTTGCGCTCTTTTCACCCGCTCATTGATTATTTCACTGTAAATTAATTTAATGTAAGGAACCCAGCCTCAACTTTCACCAACAGAAAGACTGATTTTATTTAATCGAAAATTAGCAGGAGCAAGGCTGCATCACAGTTTTCGATTTATTACAGTTTTTTGATTTAGTGGATCTCTTCTTCCCTTACAGGTTTCTGAGAGCTGTCAATGATTACTACTGTAATGTTCAATCACTTGATAGAAGATCACTATTACGCTTACTGTTTTGACTCAATCGCTGTTGATTTTTTTGGAAAACACCTTTAGATTCACTGATTGATATATTCATGCCACGGTTGACAATTGCTACTTTAATGACAAGTTTTACAAAGTATCAAAACTGACTGACTGACAGAAAAATGTGTTGTGTAAAACAGGTAGCTTGAAGTACATACACAAACAACCGGCAAGTGGCAACAGTAGCACAAAAGAAGTGATTAGTTTTGATAACTTTAACAGTCACGGTACAATTGTAGCAGTGTCGCTGTTTTTCAACTAGTTCAAGTCTATCACAAACAGAGTGGATGATTGATTTAAAAAACTTCACACTTATTGTATCATAAAGCCAAGTGATTAAGAGTAAGCAATAAATTTATTGCTTGTGGTCTAGACCAAAATAGTTTTTTTTTAAATTATGAATATCAACCAACCAACAACGAAATAAAATTATTGTTATCAAGAAACACCTTTAAAAATCAGGCCGGCCGGTATACATGACAAGCGCATGTAGCGGCATGTGCAAAGAAACAAACAATTTCTCAGAGAAACGTCAACTCTGTTGACAGACAAAAAAAAGTTTATTTTTATCTTGTTGTTCTACATTAGCCTGATTAAACACTCTGTTTTTTCTAGTCGAGCTAGATAGCAGCAGCGCTAATAATCTTTAAAGATCGTTTCCTTCTGGAATTTTGATTTTAAATGCAAAGATAAGCTTTGTCCATTTAGTATAATATTGACCAACTATTAGTCAGGTGCTACTGGTTGACATGATATTTCTCACATTCCCCCTTCTCACACCTCTATGCAGAAATACAGCTATGAAGGAAGAAGACTACTAATAATGAAATGACATTCGTAAAATATCAGTTTTTTACGTTGTTCCTCAAATAACGAAGGTGATAATAATGATTACGAGGATGGCAAAGGTGGTCTGCTAGCAGAGAAGTACAACAGTCAAAAGCTGAATGCCGACTGACTGGAAGTTGTGTTGACTCGCCGGATCCAATGTTTTGAAGAAAGATTTTTTTACAATGTTTTCTTTTGCTTGCCGTCGTGGTAGGGAATAGCAGTGGTTGATATTAAATAGCAACAGAAGCACAGCTCAACGTTGTGTCAGCGATGTTTTCAGAATAATGTGTGTATTCTCCTAACCGAACAAGCTTTGGCTATTACATCTACTTCATGCACATCCTTTCACAATAAAAATTGTATGCTTACCAGCTTACCTATATCATATGCCTATTTGTGCTTCTACTGCACTGGTACATATACACATGCATAAAGTTAGGAACACTAGTTTGCCAAAGGCAAATTTAGCAGGAGCAGTAGCTGTGAAGATGATGATTGAGGATGGTACGTGTATAACGCGATGCAATGTGTGTAAAAACGCTCTGCGTATTCGTTTTTTATGGGTTATATTTATATCATCATGATGTACATAGGTATACCTATATGTAAGTCTGTGGGTAAACAGCAAAAACAGAAAAGTTGTGCTCTTCTGTTTAGCTCTCGTGAACAAGTGACTCCGTAAAATGTTCTCTTCTAGGTTCTTCTAGTATGCTTTGCGCCATCATAAAACCATATCATCTCCTAGTAGAAGCAAACGCGAGCGAGCTGGAGAACCTACAGAGAACATTCAATGCTGTAACACTGGCGATGAATTACGGACGAGTCAAATAGAGAGGGAGAAGGAGAAGGGTATTTTTTTGGCTTTTCACAAAGTTAGAGAGAAGGAAAGAAATAATATTACGCATTCACACGGACTGAACTGCCAGATCTGCTGATCCTGCAACTACTGCTATTAAGCATTTTCTGTCGACGATGCTTCTTGTATGTAGCTGGAGTAGTGCTAGAATCATTTTCAACATGAATATCTCTTTCGTAAATGGAAATAGAAGTACTTGCAAATTAACTTTGAATTTGGAGAAAGATATCTCCAGTCTACGATCAAATTTTATTTTATAAACTCCAACCTTGAATGCATAATCTGAACATGAAAAAAGCGTGATCTCATAATTATCAGAAAGTTAAAAGGATTTCCCATGTAATATTTTACTTGCTCATGGCTTGGCGTTTTTATCTTTAGAGTAGAAGAAAAAGATGGGTGGAAAAGGCTATATTGGTGTGGGAACTGAACTGAGTTGAGAATTTAATTAGCGACGGAAAATTTAGAATGCTGAAAAGTTTCTGAGTTTTCATTTCATTAATTAACATGTCTACATCTTGACATATAAGTTTATTCAAAAAAAATATACTGTTTATCAATCAAAGACATGCACAAATGTCAACTAGTGCAGTTCGAATCGTGGACCAAAAAGTAGATATATTAGATTATACTATATATTTAGGTCCTATTAAAGTTAAAAAGTCATCTAATTACAGTTTGCCGAGTTTGGTTTATCAGTTTTGTGTTTTTATCATTTTTTGTCTAATACTAAATCTAAATACGACAGTATTAGAAATAAATTAAAAGAGATTAACGATTTAAAGTGAATCATTGATTTGCTTTTTATATTGATTGGTTATGAATGAATAATGAATGTAGCCAAAATTATATCTTCTGAAATTACAATAATAATGTTATCTCTGTCTGTCTCTCTCTGTCAATAATTGACACGATGATGCTTTCTGCTTACAATTTTATGAGAAAGGAGGCTGCACGTAGACATTATTTTTGGCGATTCAGAAACGTTATCTTTTTAATGATTTAGCTAACGATGCAATGCACTTAGAAACATGAGAAGAATAAGGGGCAGCCTAAAAAATTACCTGGAACTTTAATTTTTCTTTTGGAAAGGGAAAGTGATAATATATGTAGTTCCTAGTGATGTAGCACTGAGGGCTGCCTCAGCCGTAACGTCTTCAACATTTTCAGCACAAATGGATGCGTACAGAATACATGAAAGCCTCACATTTCAATGAGAAGCTTAAACTCTGTGATTCACTTTTTGTTGTATTCTAACATACTCCGTACAGGTAAAGGTTGGTACATTCAACAGAGCAAGCTGTCGAAATTAAAATAGTCTTTTTATGTACTTTTATTTTGTGTAATATATCAATATATCATACTTTGGTGATTGAGAGCTAAATAACTCGTGCTTGTCTTTGAAATTCATGATGAGTAGGCAGAGGGAAAATGTTCAGCTAGACTTATTATGAAATCATTTGGTTCCTCTTTTATATTGCTGTTGGAATTTTGAGGACTGTGGACACGAATATTCGCCGGACTGTGACTGTCTCTTTTATCTTTGAAATGCATATATTTGAGAATAATAAAGGAAAACTAATCAGCGTAAATACGCCGACAAGCATAATTAAAACATTTGATATGATTTTGAAATGTAGACGCACTCAACACCGTATATCCTCCACTCGATTCCCAGTAAAGTCTCCGTTTTTACAAAAAAATGGGTGCCAGCCAGTAATTTATGTGAATATCATTATTTTAAAGTGCAACAGAAATGTTATGTAGAAAGTCGACAAAAGGTCTAACAGACAGATTTGCATTTTCAGTGCAAATTTTGCACATATACTATATAGATATAAATGTATGTACATAATATGCATGTTGGGTAATAATATCTCAATCTCGATAAAATTCTGACAACTTTGCACCATACACTAGTTCCCTCCCTATCCGTTCACTGAATTGCGTCTAAAAGGGGCTAAGAAAAACATTTTTGTGGAACCGTTGGATGTGTTGTGTGTGAAGTACCGTTGTTACGTTTTTTTTCTACTTATACATGATGAAACGTAGGGATCCACAGAAAAAAGAAACGTCGCAGTAAAGTTCATATGCATGGACCGTAGTAAAACAGCATCACATCTCCACTTTTGACTTTACCTACCCTTCACACTACACCCTATTGCGACGCTACGCCGAGGGTTTGAACAAGCAAAAAAAAGAAGTTTCGTAACCCATTCCCGTGAAAGTTTACTCTTTCTGCACATGTTTCTGAAAACACATCATACAAGTGAGCCCTTTTCCACAGGAATGACTCATCGCTAACAATAGGCCTGTTGTCTAGAAAGTACTTTTAGATATATTTGCAACCAAACTAACTGAACTTTTCTAGACGTTGCTGACTATCGTGATAGCCGAGAGGTTCTCTCTTTTGGCTCCAAATTATTTTTTCAATATTATACATGCTAAAAAAAGTTTTACCTACTTGTAGGATGGGTGCATTTGTAATTTATAATGTAGTATAATTATAGCTAACTAACATGTAATTCGGTTTCCCGAACATAGGACGATAATTAATTATCAATACCGTTAGTGTATCCTTCCTGCTGCATCCTTGACTTTCACACACATTTATGGATATATTTTGTTTAATTTTGACACTCGCTAAGCATGTACGCAGTATAAGAGTCTTTCAAAGCATAAATACATACAACCCGGAGCTTATAGAACTCCACTAGGTATTCTTCTGATGCCCTCTACTCGGAACTACGTTCTATTTTCTGAAATTCCCAGTATGATTCAGTCCATCTCCGCAATATGCTTATTTACAAAATATGTTGACATTTAATGTGGTTATATGTCATATTTGTAGAAGTTGAAATTTTATAAAAAATTCAGTTAATTTTCTGATGACAATTAATGGGGTAAATCTTTTATTGCATTAGTTGTGTACTCCTAAAACAAGCGGAATTATGACAAAAGTATGCATGTATTGTGCAATCTGCACTCAAAACTTGTCAATTCTCAAATATTTTTGCATACATTCAATTTGAAATGAGAGCATCTTATAATTGCAATGTTTTATAATCTGTTGACTAAGCGGTTAATCAGCTTATGAAAGGAAGAAATAAAATTTAATGAGGATCACCGCAATTTTTTGTGGTATCGATAGTATTCAGTAATGCAGCTGCAAGTAAATATCAGACACTGCACAGTGCACAGTTGCATACATTTGGTTGGACCTATTATTTTACAAATTTTAGTCAATTAATCTGTTCATACGAGTATTATTAAACTAGTTTCCACCAGCAGGTTAATATGCCCCATCATAAAATTCATTTTTTAGTGTAACAACATGTTTTGGCTATCCTTAAATAATGTTTATAAGCTGAAATTCGTGCATATTTACACTCCTTATTTACATTCAAGCCTAACTATAATAAAGCTTTTAAGTAAATATTTAAGTCAAAAACATTTTCGCAAATGGTACACTTTTCCGATTTATCGCCAAATACACTCTTATAAAAATAGCAATTAATAAAACTTTGTGAATAAAGGCTAATATGTTTCGAAGGTAAAATCTCTACATCACTATCATCATCATCATCATCATTTCACTTAAACTCAAGTCAATGACCGTCCTTAAAGGCTTGCGACAACAACAGGATGAACGCACACAATGCAGTCTTTTCAGTTTAAATCATATTTTACTAACTATAAGTCTACATGTTCGTCTGCAGTATAGTTTGCCATTCATTTTTTATCAGCAAAATGCGAGGTATTTTGTGTTTCCACTACTTACCACCTCACCGCCGGCATATTATCTCATCGATCTTATAGTGTATATGATAATAAAAAATATTATGGTACACTAATGTGGTTGCTGGCATGCATGCAAAATCAAGAAGATATAATGATGGTGATGATTGATGTACTGAGCACTAAAAGTAGTACTTCTTCATTGAGGAGAACAATGTAAAAATACATTTGTATGGGTTGTATGATCCTAATTTCAGCCCATCCTCTACAATCTATTAACTGCACGCCCACTGCAAACACTTTGCAGAAAAGTCTTTGCTCATTTTAAGCAGGCAAAAATGTATACACACACAACACACATGACAAGAAATTATCTTCATCAGTCAACGTGCCCAAAATCCCTGAAAAGAACACACATAAACATACTTTTAAGTGTATTTTATGTATTCGTGTTATATAAATATTATAAGTTGTTGTATAATAATGTCTGTACGACCGACAGTGGGTCGTGCTGCTGCTGGTAACCATTATTATGAGAGCAGTATGTGCAAAATTTTAAACTAACAGCAACATCAGACAGCGAGTAACAAAATTGAACAGCAATACAAATTGCAGAGCCACACACTGTATGCGAAACTGTTAAATATTGCAGTGGGATTGGGGTACTCAAGTATACACTTGGATGTCATGATGATGATTCGACAGCAAAAACTCTAAAACCAGTAACAGCAGCAAAAGAATGAGAGAGAGAAAAAAAGGCAAAGAAAGGGTTTAACGTACTCTAACTAGGCCATGGTCATAAATACAACCTCACGCACATGCATAATAAGAGTTATATAAACTATGACGATGATGATATATAGCAAAGCTCTTTGTTCCTCATATCGACAACTTTTTAGAGTTGTTTAGTCGTTTTGCCTCAAGTTGTGTGCGCTACTATTCTACTACTGATGAACAACGTGTGCAGAAAGTACATAGACAGATGGGTGATCTAGTAAGTACAAAGTAGCAGTTCATACCGAATGTAGAATGTAGATAAATATTTGTTGACTATTTTCTATCTAGAGCAGTGCCTATTACTTGCCTTTCTATGCTCACGAGAATCGGCTTGCTTTTGGCGTGAATCGGATCGGATGTGATTTGGACAAAAGTGGATGAATGAGTTAATGCTATGCTGGTTTGTTTAGTTTGCAAAAAATAAAATGTTCTCCGTCTCTCCTTCCCTGTTATAGGCAGTAAATAACAAAGTAATGTTATGTAGATACACTTTGTATTGTATACGCTGTAAATTTTTCATTTCTAATATTAAAAATTATTATCATATTGTGAACTTGCAGAGTTTCTTTCTCTTTGTAAATGCTAAATACGTTTTATCGTTTGAAAGGTTAACCTTCTACTCCTTTATGAGTGACAAAAACTGTCACCATTTTACAGGATAAGGAGATGCGAATTATCTAGTTTATTCCACTTCCATTCAATTCAAGCATACGTTTGATACGTTTCTGCGTACTTTGCACTACTACAACACGCATATTACGATAAGACTCATGGTTCAAAAGTAGATTACTTTCGATCAAACGTTTTGTCAGAACCGAATGGGGATTGTAGGGGGCTAATAATAACAACACTTGTCTTTAACCAATATCGTCGTAAATTCAAAAATGATTTTTGGCTTGCCTTAGCTTTTGAAGAGTTTAGAAAATTGTGGATGGTATTTTGGAATTTTCATCGTTTTACATTAAAATTTTCGGGACTTGAAAATTTTTGGATAATTGTAAGAGTAGAATCAGTTGAAGAGCTGTTTATTTTTGGTAGATAACTCAGCATGGTGCTCAAGTCAGCATTCAGTATTGCATTGGAAAACTATGGATTTGTTTCTGCGTACTTTGCACTACTACAACACGCATATTACGATAAGACGCATGGTTCAAAAGTAGATTACTTTCGATCAAACGTTTTGTCAGAACCGAATGGGGATTGTAGGGGGCTAATAATAACTACACTTGTCTTTAACCAATATCGTCATAAATTCAAAAATGATTTTTGGCTTGCCTTGGCTTTTGAAGAGGTTAGAAAATTGCGGATGATATTTTTTAATTTTCATCGTTTTACATTAAAATTTTCGGGACTTGAATTTTTTTTGGATAATTGTAAGAGTAGCATCAGTTCAATCAAGAGCTGTTTATTTTTGGTAGATAACTCAGCATGGTGCTCAAGTCAGCATTCAGTATTGCATTGGAAAACTATGGATTAAAGTGTTATTAAAGTTGATGTAAAAAAATTATTTGCAATTATGCAATTAACATAAGTGCTTCTTCTTTATTTCTTTATCAAGGACCCACAAAACTGTTTAGTACTGTCTGTTTTCATGTTTGACATTGGTGTAAAGAACTTGGCAATTCTTTGGGTGCTTGATGCTTACTATGAGAAGTACTATAAAATTTGTCTGCTTTCAAGCTACTGAAGAAGAAGTCAAGTATGATCTATAAAAATAAAACTTTGAAATGACATCATGGTAGTGCGCGGAGTGTGGCGCGGTGTGAAATGAAATCAATGGTGTACCAGTCAGCGTGCAATTTTTATGCATGAAATGCAATATTAAGATACAGTTATTGACATGGCTCTGTTCTGATTTTGAAGTCTGACAAACAAAGGAAGCAGCAATAATCTCATCATGTAATCGTGTTATTCTAAATGTCATGCTCATAACATAGTCATGATGAGGAAGGAGCTTGATGTAAGTAGTCCATTATTAGGTTGTACGCCTGTGTTCTTCCAGCTTTTTGTATGCTTGAACCGTTTGTACTTGATCATTTTAAAACTTAAATTCATGTTGCGTGTATACATTCTATGTAATATGCATAAATAGGTTTTATGTTTGCGAATGATCATGCAGCTGGTGTGCACACTGCTTGATGTGCGGTTTAGCTTTTGTTCATGTTTTGTGGCTTTCAATTGGTTTCTTTGCAATCATATCCCAGAACAGAGTCAATTTAGAAAAGATTAAGCATTAGTTGGAAACAAAAATTTACTTAGGTTGACCACCAAGGACCAAGTTTGATTGCACTTTTTATGATAATATAATGTTTAAAAGAAATGGTAGTGTTTACTGGGTACTATTATTATTATTATCACTGCACAACAACAAGCAAAATAATGCCCTTCCATTGAGTTTTTTGCGTGTGCTAAGCCGAAACTAACCATATAGCACACGAATCACAAAAAAAGTACAAAGGACTTAGACATTATGTATTCTTGTTTATTGTTACTTATTATTTATAATTTAACTGCAGCAGACTTTCTTTGTGTCGGAATTTTTCAGCCTTCACTTGATTTATTCAGTCACTCATTCGATCATGGCTCAATTGTTTTGTTCAATGTTCATACTGTTACTTTTTAGACTTCTCTGACTCTGCTATTGCTGATATTTAGGGTTTATTGAACTGTGATGGCCAAAGCCAATAATATGTATTTAAGCGTGTATGTAAGTATGCATATATGCCACGAGATTTTATTATCGGATAGTCTAATGGTAAGTAGGATGATGGTGATGATGATGATGAATTTGGTTGTGCGATAATAAAAATTGATAAACACCCTGAGTAGATGCGTGCATGGACTCGTGCTACTATTATTTTGCTTAATTTGTAAGCTTGTGAGAGATAGGGTGTTGTTACTGACTCATTTATTGCTTGGACATCGACATCATACAACAATTTTCCTTTGAAACCATGATTTTGAGTCTGTTGTGGGTTGTGGAATGTACAATCCGTTCTTTACATAGAGTTACCACAGTATATGCTCACTTTCAAGCCAAAAAGTCAGCGATTCTGTGGATATTACCTATACTCTAGCACGCATACATATAAATGAGCTCTTGTTTTTATGAGCATACCTATTGCTTGATAAAACTGCAGAATTCAGAGTTGAATGCGAAAAATTAGTACCTCTTCAAATACTCCAGTCAATAAATCGGTAAAATTTTGAGTTGCCTATGAAGGAGATACTTTTCATGATGCCTACACTTGAATGAATGCAATTTAATTCTTTTAATATCAACTTTTATGCATTATTAGTTTAAATTGACATTGTTCAGAAGCTTTTTCTGATGGATTAATTTGCGGAATGTTTACATTCTCAACTAAACTAGCTAACCTACTATCATGTACACTTGTCTGCCAATTGACAACAACTGGTAAAAAAATGCTAAAATTAAATTATGAGTCTCTGTTCCTTTTTTTCTGCTTTAATATATGTACCTACATTTTGTTATTTGTCCTCTAATTTGATAAAATATATCAATAAAAAAATGTATTACTTATACGAAAGTATATTTAACACTGAACTAAATATTAGTCTGATAATAATAATAAAATAATTATGTATGAAAGTGGCAGAGTATACTTAAATCTATTATGCATTGCATTACATGACACATTATTCCATATTGCCCTTATTGGCATAAATTTTGCAGAGAAGAGTTTTATTTATATTTCATTCAAAATTTTAATTCAACACATGAACAGTTCATTGTCCTCATCCAGCATTCAACCGCACTGCCGTAGTAGCTTATGAATGGATATTATGTTCTAAATTTGACATATCAATACTTTTATGCATTTTAATTATTAGTTTCAGAAGTGAGTAATAATAGTTTAATTTAGTTTGATAGTCAGATGGACTAATTCTATCAGCACATTTTTTACTCCATTGGTATAAAAACATTTTCTGATATTAATTCAATGCTGAAAACACTACTTTGAATTTAAGTTTGCATACTTTTGGTTACATTCCAGTGATAATCAGCAATAAGGTTCTCAGTCATATAACCCTTGCAGATTTTTATAAACCATTGCATTTTCATCAAACAAAATTAAAACAATGATAAGTAACCATTTCTAGTGTATATTATATATGCAAGCGTAGTATTACATTTTAGTTATTGGATGGCTTGCAATACGAAACCCATAAAATTATACCGTGCGTCTTTTTATGACATACGCTGTTGTTTTACCTCGAGATCACTATGTAATACTGTGTAATACTGAGAATAAAGCTGAGTGATGAAAACTTCAATGGAAAAAAGTAGGCTCTCATGTTAATTAATGGGCGTGATTACAATTTTTGTCATTTATTTTGTCAGCGAAATGAAGCAACGCTCTATTTCATTTTGAATTCTACCGGATTCTCAGCAGTGTAGAAGTGTATATAGTGTGTGCTTACACACCACATAATAGTAAAAAAGCAATTTAGTTTTAATCTATAACTCAATATGCCTATTTAATTATTCTCATCCACCTTTTTACAACCATCATCAGATGGCAAACGTGGGTGGATCTGGATATACGGACTATATATAGGTGATGTTTGTCCCAGTATATACGTATGGCAAGAATGGCAATTAAAAGTGTTCACATGCATACAACATGCACATAGACAACACAATTATATCAATGAAAGCCAACCATATAGTAACAACTGGCCTTTTCATCCACTCACTTTAAATTGGATGAACTGAACTAAATAGAAACTGTACGCACTATGTATCAAAAAGGATGTTGTACACTTTTGCAATATTTAGAACAGACTTTGATAACCTGCTGCAGCCTTAATTATTAGCGTCATTCAGTGACATCATCGATGCATGATTCCAAAATTTATGGGGCATCATCTCATGAATCTCCTCTTCCACTCACAATAGTCTACTGCTCCTTTTGACGGTCTGTTTTGAATTTTTACCATGTAGTAAATTATGCTTAATTGACTTCACTTAAAAATTTGCAACAATGATCTGAACGGGGAATTGCAATTGCACGTGCAATGCAAGTCAAGTGACAACAATGATGAGTATCCCTCCGAAAAATAGAATAAAGTGGTAAAAACGTGACGTACCCATGCACATGTGGCGACTATTTCAGACTACAATTAAACAAGAAAGTCGAAATTCGCAATTTGTATCATTGTGAACATCTAAACAAAAAGTGTCTTTTGCCACTAATTACTTACGACACCAGAAAAACAATAGACTCTTGCAATGCTTCCATAAAATGAATAAATTCCATCCTTAAACGCAGCCACAGGAAAAGTTTTAATCCACGTTCAAACTGGACCAATATACAAATAGAATGATAAAAAGTCGATAGGAACTAATATTTTGTTATTTTGCATAACTATATAACTTTATTACATGCATGACCTCATAACCGTTGCCATTGACCGGTTACCTCATTTTCGAACCACAGCGAGCCATAATGATAAGGAAACTCTTGCAATAAACAATTTGAAATTATTTAAATTTGAAAATTTTCAGTCAATAAGTTTGCATTTTCATATGGAAACAATTTATTCCATTCAGTTGTGCTTATTTGCCAGTAACTAATGAAAACCATTGACAATCCATTCCGAGTCATGGGTGAACAGAGGTCGCACACCATTAAATTTCCTCTGCTCAGTCCAAGGAGATTTAAGGTTTGTTTCAAAGGTTCACAGGCAGGCATGAAAGATTTTGATGAACATATCGCACAGGTATATTATTATTATGTTACATCTCCTGCATCCAGACAAGAACTTTAGCTAAAAAAGCATTTCAGATGTATATTATCTCCTTTATTACTCTGTTGCTAGTAGAACACTAATGATCAGCAAAAATGATTGTAGATCGCTGAAAAATTGTGTACCTATTTATGCAAATTGTGGGGCCTTATTACATTTCAATGCAATAAGACAGAAAGATAATTATTTGACAATGTATGTGATGGATATATGGACATCATTGAGAGCAGATTTTACATGAGGATGATGGAAGGTTCTGTGCTTCACTTTTTTATCATTCCAACATCATTTGCTTATGCTGCTAAGATGAACATTCAGCGAGTTTGAAGTACTCACTATCAGTTCGACTATCCACAAATTCCACAATTCACACGTCTTTGTATCAAATTACGCAATTGCATGGAGCAAAAAATAGCGTTGAGTAGAGTGGTTGCAAGATTATGCGTGCAACTGTTTGTTAAAGTATAATTTTGCATCGTTTGTCTGTATCAGTATACATTTTCACAAGAAGGAGGACAGGAAGACATCATAAAAGTGGAACTTATTTGCCGAGTGACTGCTGTTGTTGCATGCGAAAACAAGAATCGCAAAGAGGCAACAAAGGCACCTTACATTTAACTACATCACTCATATTTTGTTCTCTGCTGCTCATAGTATATATTTTAGGCACTACGAGGCTAATATTATTATTTCTCACTTGAGCGTGCAATGAACCCAAAAAAACGTGGCAGTGGCAGTTTACTTTACTGCACCATCTTTACTGCATATTATAATCATATACCCTTCTTTTTTTAACTCCACCAACCAAACACCAACCCAATTCGTCACATTGCAGAGTACTTAAGCTTTTCATCTCATCACGTATTGCCATTTACCTCGTTACATTGTTTCGTCTTGTATTGTGGTAAACTTTTTATTAGAACATCAGACACATTACTATACAGTACTACACTCAACATTTTGAACATGATTCGCATTAAGCAAAATTTTTGCATGCCAAAGCAAATGAAAATGGAACATAAATAAAAAAAATGCTGATTCCAGTCATTACTCTGGTAATTTATTAATTCATTCTTAGTTGATCTTCTTCCTTCCTTCACACTATATGATTTGTAAAGTAAAAATTGTGATATTTTTTTTTCTTTTTATTTGCTCGATCATATTATTTTTTGTCTCTCTCATCTCCAGATATTCAATGTACATAAACACTTCTTCATTCTATTCAATATGTACATACTTAATCAGCACTACATCCCACATCCTAAAAGAATTAATGATAACGATTAAATTTATCTTCGGCTGGAATCTTGTTGAGAATAGAATGTTAAACGGATGAAAAAAACTTGAGGAAATCATAATATGTACAGTTTAGTGGAAAAAATTGAAAGATGGGCTCCATCCCACTACTATATAGCATTGCACTTAATCGTGTCATCTATTTATATAAAATGTTACTTTAATTTTATGCTGATTGTTGAATGAAAATCATCGTTCGTTTATGGTGCTACATTATATTCCTTTTAAAGTTTCAAAACTCAACATAACATTTGCATTCCAGAATATAACAATAATGATAACATGACATGTACCTATTGCCTATGCTATAATATTACAGCAACATTACATTAACATTTGATACAATCAGAGTCTTTGCGTCAAATTAATATAGTGGCAAAAAAAACTTGAACTCTAAACTCAATTTTGATGATGCATAAAGGTCCTTAGAGGTGAGTTTTCATAATGATCACCAAATTCTACATTAGCGCAAAAAAAATGTATGTAACAAATCAGAAATTCACTGTCTTACTGATTTTACATATTCAGGATTAAATACATTATGACTTTGACTACTGCTGCCGTCGCGTTTTTCTACTGTAGGTGCCAATGAAATAATAATTACTTAAATGTTACCATCAACTGTGGAGAGACAATAATTATCAATCATTCATTTTGTTAATTGGCAAAACACTTTTTATATAGATTTCGACCACACCATGCATCCTGTTATCATTTTAATGTTGAAAAATTGCAAATCGCAATGACGACTTCATACTCAAATATTATGGTATATGAATAATTGCAAATATTTTGCCTTGTCGCGAAGACAACAGATGTAAAAGATAGGAGTCACTATCACCAATTACGTAAAGGTTCTTGTTCCCATTTTATGCATTATTACAGATTATTGCAACTATAAAAATTGCACGCACACCTACGGCTACGTTTATATTATGCGTAGTGCTATCATCATAGTGTTATACATAAAATGCAGTTTTGCACAATGTACATCAACTCGAAATACATTGTATTGCTGCATTTATCAACATCAAGTAAATATTATGTACGCACGTATTAGTACATCCACGACACTTTTTTAAGTGGAGAGTAGAGCACGTTGCGTTGAATCAAAATAAAGACAGACAGAAAAAGGAAAAAAAGATGATGGGAGAAGTAATAGCAACATGAAGGAGGATAACTGCTAAAGAAAGATACGTACAAAAGGTAAGTAAGTAAGTAGTACCAAACTAAGTCAACGACCTTTCCTATATCCTTTTTAAAGTGTTATACAATCATAATAGTCCATCCATATCCGACGAACGAATAGGTTACTATCATGATACCATGACATGATGACGATATACATGCCAAGCTGTACTTTCTGCCGTTTATTTGCAATGAGAATTATGCTACACAATATACTGTTGTGCTGCTGCCACGAAACGAGCACGCTGTTGATTTTTCTATTTACTTTGGCCCTGATGTCGTTTTGCACAGTCCACAGGCAGACTGGGTTGTGTGAACGACCAGCGAATTTCAGGCACCTACATGTACACCAAATTGTAAACGACACTGGTATGCTATGGTCACTGAGGATGACCGGGATCATAATCAAATTATCATTTGAATGATGAGATGAAATATAGGTACTTATATGAGATGTGGTTGCTATGTAATGTGTACATAGTATTCATGTGTTGCTATAATTTCGTTGGACGTTAGATTTCAGAATTTGGAACCCAAGTCCTTGGAAGAAGGCTATAAGTAGAGGACGTGTAAAAAATACCTTGCCACTGATCATATCATTGTATGCCGTTTATCATATAGCGCTTCCCTCTATCTCCCTACTTCAACTTACCCGATGCGGTGGAAATGAAATAAAATTTTTGATTGATCGCATCTTAAATTTTTAATAGTAATGCTTGGAGTTGCAGAAATTATTTAAATTACCAAAATATAGTAATAGTATATTTTCTTCTACAGTCATGTTTCCTTAGCGGATGTTCGGCGTAGATTTTACCTTGCTTCCGAATCTATTTTGCACGCCTATATGTACTTGAATAAACAACAGGTGCTACCTAAGAACATCACGTGTCAGTGCGTTTCAGACACAATTTACTAAAAAATAGTTTTGCAAGTAACCCGAAATGTCGAGGGTGCTGTATAAACCTTTGCACTTTTGTAGTGCCCATTGTTGGGGCATATGCATTAATATGTAGCTCAAATAAAATGTAGAGACATGAGCACAAAATTTATGCATTACAAATCAACCTTTATATTCATGACCACAATTCATAATATGTAATAATAATTAACCATGCATACCTAGATCTATTATATAGTGGTCCAGTAGTGTGTTAACAAATGCTTACATGCTGTATCCCTTAAGGATGAATACGTATGTGCTCCAATAAAAGTTCCGTCCCTATTTATCTCCCTCTAAAAAAGCCCCGATCGTCGGCGATATTAAATGCATATTTACAATTCATTTCATTGTCTCTGGTGCGGTGCAAAAGGGCGTGCATGCAGTCGACAGTCGACGTCATGCCATATTATGCATACCTACATAGGTACATTAAGTTTAAACCGTTTTCTTCTCAAAAACTTGCAGTAAAACTGAATGTCGCGCATAGACATACCAGATCCTCAAATTGAAAGGGGAATAAATAAGTAACTTTTTTGGTTGATTTGTATAAGAACAGATATACATACATTCACAACTATACTTACAAGAGCTTAAAAGATGACCGATTTTCGAAGAAAAACAGAAATAATGCTTTCAAGAAGAACAGAAAAAGTGTTTTCTAGAACGGGAGTAATAAAAAGACTCTTTCATTTACCATTTCTCATGTTTTTGTGAGTTTAATCAAAGTATAGGAAGGAGAAACCAGCGATTGTAAGATCAGCGAAAATAGTAGCCGGGTACATTATATTTGTTTAGCTATGGTTACACCTGCCGTTACCATTCTTCTGATATAAAATGTTTTAAGGTTTCACTAATCGATCAGGATTCAATAAGCTTTCGAATGATATACATTACATGCCCTATCTTGCCATTTAATTATTTTGAAATCGTAACCGTTTCCAACGGTTACAATTGGTCTTTGACCAATGTTAAATTGCTGGCTCATAGTACAAGACATTTTGGTGAAATTATTATTCTTGTCACCAGTCATTTCAATTGAGTTATTATTTTGAAGGTTCAGTTTCAAGTAGAAGAGGAAGAGAGAGAGAGAGAGGATTAGTGAGAAGGAAGGTGTAATGAGAAAAATTAAACTGCTTCCCTAAAACTTTAAATTGTTTAATACTTGGAAAATATCATCAAATGGTTAAGTTGTTCACAATCTGTATTAAAATGAAAAATACAAACATACCTACTTTGGGAGATGCATAGCTGGTCGGTCTTGTATAGTATACATACTTTGCGACGTTTCATTTACGAAAATGAAGAGCTACAATGCAGCACCTAAGTTTTACTTTCTTTCTAGCTAACGGTGTTTTGCGCTAGGTATAAATTTTAACTATTGTAAAGTTGCGTAAAATCTTGTTGGCTATTGGTTATAGGGTTACTATAAATTAAAAGGGAACAAAAATCCCTATTCATCTGCAAAAACTAAAGCTAGA
>JAHZMZ010003790.1:0-11994 GCA_027743805.1 Lepidocyrtoides sp. E14 | reverse complement strand
TCAAAATACGTTGACTGACTGGTTTCACGATTTCCATAGAAAATGTGATCATCTAAAACTAAAAGTTTTGCTCCCCTTTCACTATCATCAATAAACTTGATTTGGTTCTGCTGAGATTGCACTGTTTTTGACATTGTTTGTTCAGCTTTTAATTGGATAACGAAAGACTAAAAATTAATATTCATTTAAATATGTTTTTTGGTCACTTTCACCAGCAATGTTTTAAGCACAATATTATTTTCTTCATCAAAATGCTCAACTTGCAACGTGCAAGCAAAAACGCATCCAAATATTATTGTTTTGCACGCAATACTTACAGCTGAGACTTTCCCTACCTCCTGATTCTCTTCTCTTCAAAGTGAAGAGAAGATATTAAAGGATTACCTTATCCGTGCACAATACGTTGCATTCTTGCTCACATTCCTCACATTTAGCATGCTATGCTATGCTGGTGAGCTCGAGCTCGATTCCGCAGTCACACAGCAAGCAACCCTAACGGCTACACACGCACGTGTGCGTAAAAAAAGAAAGAGCTACCACAAAAGTCAAAAGAAGCTTTTATTTAAGTACAATTCCCTTTCAAATTTGTTGAATTCTCTGCCAATCTGTGCATGCTTTGGACGCAACGGCCTTGTCGCAAAGCCACAAAGCCAAAGCAAAGCTGTGGAGACTTGCGTGAATCCAATTCGTGCAACCGTACGAAGTTGCAATGCAAGCTAAGTTTAGCTTTTAGCTGCAAAAACCATCAAACAAAACACAACAACTGCCAACGCACGCTGATGATGATTTTTTTTCGAACATTGAATCACTAGCTTCACATATTAATCAATCAAGATCTTTAAGAAGTCTATTAAACCTCAACATTGGTGGTTTTTTTGAGCTCAATGATGAGATCTTTCTGAGCTCATTTAAACACCAATCCAAACATATTCACGTACGTAAATTTTTTTTATGAGTAGTTCAGATTTTACGATATCATTGTGAGTTATCGACCGGAAGCTGATTAATGATGTTGTAATTCAAGGGTTGTCAAAAAAGCCCTTCATTTCTAAATATAAATCGTAAACTGCACATCTTACTATTATTTTGAAGACCTTATTCGTTGCAAATACGTGTTTCATGCAAACCTTTTAGAAACCTGCACAAGGTCAGTATGCTTACCAGATTACATTTTTAATGATAAACTGAACGAAGTACCTAGGCTAAAAATGCAATTAGTAGCAATTAATTTCAAGATCGTTCAACTGTGCGCTAAGTTCAGGTAATCAGGTATATGTACTATGAGGAAATATGGAGAAAGTAATAAAAACATTATTTATTTTTAAAATCTCCCAATGATTAACGATGAGAAAACTTAGTTATGTACTTATGACCAAAGCACACAGGTGATTCGCCATGATGATTGATTAATAATGAGGAAAAATGAATGCAAAAAATGGTTGCACAACATCAGCAAGAATCACATAAATTATACAAGCTTGTGTGTCGGTGAAGATCTTTACGTGGAATAAGTTTAAAAGCGATTTCAAAACCAATAGCAAATACCGGGGTGAAATAATTTTTTAGTTGATCCACAGTAAAAGAAATATTATCCGCGACCAGTCAGTTGAATTTCTAAATTTCGATCCATTCTTCAGCATACAGGATGTCCATCCAAAAATGCGCCAAGTATTTAAATTCATATTTCTATTGTTTCTTGGTTGCTGTGACAGTTCTTTTCAATAATGGAGGTGTGGAGGGAAGCAACATTTTGTTTTTTCATTTAGCAGCTTCCGCTAGTCATCGCACATCAATTTGGCCTCTCGCTGAGAAGCTTGCTGATAAAGGTCACAATGTCACTTACATCTTTTGATAAAGGTCACAATGTCACTTATATCTTTCCGGTGCACAACAAAGTGTTCACGCATCCAGCCATTGAGGAAATCACACCCAGCAAAATGGTGACGATTCTTGACGAATTCCTTTTGGAGTATGACATTAATTTTCGGTTGAACGGGAGCACACTTTCGCTTACACGCAGCGTGTTTTCCATGTGCTTTGACTTATGCAAGGCATTTTACGACAGTCCTGAAATTCAGGAATGGCTGGAAAGACCAGGCTTACATTATGATTTGGTAATGATAGATTCTTCCTGGGGAGAATGCATTTACGGAATTGTAAACAAATTCCAGGCCAAACACATTGTATTCATACCAGCCATCCTCGGCCCTTTGCACTTGGACATTTATGGAGTTCTTCCTGAAACCTCATCAGTTCCCCCGTCAGTTGGATTTTTAATTGATCCGCCAAAGCCAACGGAAATGACCTTCTTGGGAAGGTTGGTGTCAACCATGGAGACAATTATTTGGCGACTTGGTTACCTCGCTTACATCGGCAGAATTGAGAACCTTATCAGTGAAAGTATGAAAATCACTGATTTTCCGCCATTGGTCGAATTCGAAAGAAATACAAGTTTGGTGCTAATAAATGCCCACTTCATGGAAGAATACCCTCTTTCGTTACCACCAATGTTTCAGTCATATTCCGGATTGTGGTGCAGTAAAGAGAAAATTGTACAGAGAAAACCCCTTCCTAAAATCATTGCAAAGTTTGTAGAAGGGAATGACACTGATGGATTTATCTACTTGAGCTTTGGCAGTGCTGTGTCCGTTGCGTCAATGCCGTTATATCTTAGAAAAATCTTTTTTGATACATTTACGTCGTTTCCAAAACTGAGGTTCTTGATGAGGTGGACCGCATCCGTTCCTGACGATAAGCCAGATAATTTGCTGCTGCAGAAATGGTTCCCACAGCTTGATATTCTGGCACATCCCAAAATCAAAGGATTCGTTACCCAATGTGGAAGACCAAGTACACAGGAGGCGTTGTGTCATGGGGTTCCACTCATAACCATACCCTTTATAGGTAACAACCTTTATGTGTTCCAATTAGTCTAAACCACCATCAGAATGAAAATGTAAATTAGCCACCCGTTGTTTTGTAACCTAGGAGATCAAGACTACAATGCCGATCGTATGGAGTATGCTGGAGCTGCTATTAAACTGGACATTTCCAACATTACCTTTGAGAATTTGCATGATGCTGTTAAGGATCTAGCATACACTGACAAGTTTGTGAATATTACTGATCTAGGAACTTTGGTTCTTCCCCTGATTTTTGAATACTAAATATATTTTTATTAATGATTTATTACTAGATACAGAAAGAGAATGGCTGAATTGTCATCCATGTTCAAGGACAGGCCTGTGGATCCCCTTGATAATGCTTTGTACTGGACAGAGTATGCTCTTCGACATGACACTTCACTTCTCAAACCGTTAGGAATCTATCAGACCTGGTACCAGCGAAGACTGTTGGATGTTTATTTAGTCTTGCTCGGAATCATTCTAATCTTTCTAGCGGCAGTCGTAGCATTGGTATTATTCACAGTGAAATATATAAAGCGTGCAATAAGTGGAAAAGACGGTACTAGAGAAAATGGAAAGGTGAAGCAAAAATTTAACTAGGTGAAGCAAGAGGTGGGTTTTTTTTCTTAGTGAATTCATGCATGTTATGTGAATAGCAAGTAATAATAACAACTGACTTTCAGTAACTGGAAATATGTAAATATTATGATAGTAATGAATTTTGTAGATTGTCATAAAAAATCATAATTGCTGGTATTTTGAAAACAATACGTATTTACGCATTGAAAATATCCCGTAAAAACTTTATTGTGAAACTCCTAAAAATTACCTAACTAAATATTATGTAACAAAACTGCATGCATATTTTTTAAGCTCGTAGTAATTACTAGTTCATAACCACTCCATGTCAACTTTGTTTAACAGTACTTTTCGATGAGGCATAAAAATGTCATCGTGACTAGTGTGTACACCGGGAGAAATAGTATTACTGTAAAATTCCTCACTTATTCTATTCCATAAATGTTCTTCTTGCGACCAATATTCTTTACCATCAATTTGCGTTCTTCGTCTGCCAAGTAATTTCATAATATCCTCACAAAGGCGTTGGTGATACTCGCACGACGTGCTGACTCCAATGCTAATATTCCGTAAAATTAAATTTAAACTATGTCTGATGATGTTAATCTAAAATGCAGAACAATAAAATATTTGGAAAATCTTAACTGAATTTTTTTGGAAATATTAAATGTTTTGAAAATGGATTCGATTTACCATGTCTATATCTTTGTCGTCAATCTCAGTGTCGAAAACAATTTCCATGTCATTGTTAGGATGAACTGAAACCATTACGTTCTGATGCTTTCTGTTGATGACTGGAGCAGTTCCAAGGCCACACAACACGCCAGTATACTTACTTTGATTTCTGTCAACGCGAAGTTCTGCCTTTGGAGTAAACATTAAAGCTACAAGAGATAAGATTCCTGGAATTGCTGGCAGAACAGTAGTTTCCCTGTTAAAAAAGATTCATTGACAAGTGGATGCTAAGATGAACATTTTAGAGCAAATAACAGTTATTTTTATAATAACATACCGTATCATGCACGCTTGATTTTGAGTCATGCCAATATGAGCAGCAACTAGTAGCTTGGAAGAGTTGAAAGTGGGAGATGGATCATGATCCAAAAGAACAGAATTTACACTACTACCGTCTATCTTGACAGGCTTACTGCTGCTACATTTTACACACGATTGTACGGTCATCTCTAATGGACTCCATGGTCCTTTCAGAGTAACTTGAAACTATATGGTAACGTAAGAGAATCAATAATGGATTTTAGTCTACTTGCAAACAACTGTAAAATTAGTACAGTGTGAGTGTATACCTGACCGTTAGTAGGTGGATCCATGAAATCCAAGTCTAAAGGATTTCCAACTTGAGCGTACGAGTCTGCATCAATATCCGTTGGGTCTATACAAGCTGCTTTAACCCTTCTCCACCGATTTAACTGTACAAATTAAAATCTGCTTTTCATTGCACATAACACCTGCCCTAAGAGATAAATTAAAACTCCCCTAAAGTTAAGTCCTTCAATAATAATATTGCTTACCATTGAGAAGCTTGTTTCCGGTGTCAATTCGCCGTACGACTTGACATGTGTATTACTGCTTGACAACAAGAAGCTATCAAGCACAGCAGTAAGATGTAATGAATATCGAGTATAACCATTATACCCAATTAGTTCTCCACTCATGACGCTGTCGTGAATTGAAAAAATCTAGATAAATAATTAACAATATTCGCATTAGTAATTGAAGTAGATAAATAATAAATACTATCAATGCATTCTAACTAAGTAAAAATTAAATTCACTTCAAATTCCAGATTTGGTGCCTCGGTGCAAAATTTTTTCATTTCTTCAACAGCCTCCTGTGGCCAATCAAGCCCATGTAAAGAATTTGGCCTTATGGATCTTAGCCGGCACTGGATAGCCTACAAGAAAAGTTTTGCTGGTAAGTAGCATACGGTGACTTAATTAAAAGAACTATACAGATTTTAACAATTTAGGTACCTACGCACATGGGTAATTACTATAAAACTTACATACCATGCATGGTTGTATAGCAACTCCCCACTGAATTAAATGTGGAGAGAATTCATATAAAGATGAGCAAGAAACCCACTCAGACTTTCCATCATCGATAAAATAAACCTAACACAAAATAATGTACTACAATTTAAGTATATTTTTTAACCATACTCAACGTCACTTGTATCATGGCAATATTTTATGTACGGCGAAAAATTAACTTACCAGACATTTAGCATTGGTAAACTGGGTATTTTTTACTTGAATAATCTTTGCTCGTTGAAATAAACCGTTGTTAGGGGCTAGACAAAGAGAATTTGGGTAATACGTTGCAGGCAGAGGCACAAGTGGAGTTTCCTGTATGAGCCTTGTGAGAAATTCTAGCTTCTCAATATCTTCTTCCAATATCACCCAAAACTGGGAAGGAGAAATAACCTGCGAATTTAAACCCAGATATGACAAATTCAAACACCGCCTACTTACTCGATTATCTTTAAAGGGTACTTAGTACTACAACAACTCACGTGCTTCACTTGCACTTTTACTACATGAGTGTCTACCGAAGGAAGAGATCTAAATGGTGGGCATGGAACATGCACTCTACTCAGCACTAGATTCTGCCAACGGTTTATTTCTTCCATTTCTTCTTGCTTGCTGCATAAAGTGAAGATACCATATTACTAACAATTCACAACAAGATATTGTTCAAACTTACCACAAAATTGAAAATTCAAGCTGGTCCATTCGAATTTGACGAAGCTTGATTGCCCGAAAAAGTGCTTTTTTAAATGGGCCAATCGTATCCCCAGTAGAACTATTGAAAATGGCAAGAACTTTTCCCTCTTCGAATCTAACTGATGGCGTGCTCATATCATATGTAAGAAAATCAGCGATATGCTTCGAGTACCTAAAAATTAATTGAAAACACAATATTTTAATCAATATTTAATTATCCCAAAATTAAATACGATTTGTAAAATCATACAATTGGCCATCATGTCCCTGGGGGAATCCTTTGAAGTAAACTGTTTGAAAAGGATCATTTCCGTTAATAGCTCTATATACTTCCATTTCATACTGCTGCTTGTCTTGACTTCTTTGTACAAAGTACTGAGGATAGAATGCTCCAGCAATAGACAGCTTTTGTTTACAGAAAAAGGAGAGCGCAAATTAAAATAAAATTTTATTTTAACAGTGTCGATGATATTGTATTGAGTTCAGTCAACGAAAAAAAAATGCAACCTTTAGGAATAATCCCTGTTCTGAATTCAATTCAAACGAGCTCGAGTGCGGATCACCAGCCCAAGAATAATTGTTCCAAATCCCCAGTTGATTTAATCGATCTTCCAACAAGGTCACAGTTGCTCTAATTTCCCTGAAACCAACAAAACGTAAAATTATTTAATTATCTGACAGATAATTTTACTCAATATTTAATACAAACAAAAATATACCTCAGCACAGGAAGATGAACCATAGCTGCTTTACTCCATTGGATTTCTTCGTAAGTCTTGTCTCCTCCAAAATCAATCCGGTCACTAAAGTTGCGAGTCCAAAACTGAAAAATAAACAGTAATTCCTGAATCAAAAATGATGTTTGGAAATTTAATTACTTTGACATAAGTACGCACGCGTAAAATTCCAACCTTATATAAGTAGTACACAACAAAGAGATCAGAAAAGCTATTTTCTGCATAATCCAGTCTCATCAAGTACGCATCTAACTGATTTTGTACGTCCGTTTGAAATACACTTCTAGTGCTTAACCCAGCAGCTGAAAATTTCAACATAGGATATAACAGTAATTTGAGTAATTATGCTGTTGTAATGAAATCAGTCAATATTCATAAATTTACGGGTACATATTCTATTAATTAATATTTTACCGATAATAACTGCCTCCTTCATCACCCCGAAGCAATGACCTAAAAAAATTAAACGAGTACACTGCTGAGGGATAGGCAAATCAGACATGAGCTTTCCCAGAAATGTCAAGTCGCCGTCATTATCATCGTAATGGGAAACGCCCGTTTCCTTATCGATCATTTCTACAGTTAAAGCCCCTACCTTAATTCAATTCATAATTGTAATCAATTACACTTTCTCGAAGCGTATCGCTTAAAAATCCATTCATATTTTATTATTTAAACTCTAATCGTCAGTAATATGAAGGAATCACCTCTTTCAAAGTTGAAACAGCACGTTGAATACCATCCATTTTTGGCTTGTCTAAAGCATCTTTAAGTAAGTCGTGGGGAGTGCCAAGATTGAATTTTTTGCACAATAAAATTATCCTTTCAAGGTTTGATCGTTGCATTTCCGGCTCAATATCATTGTCAAGTTTCTAAAAAATGTCATACATAACAAAAAGAAAGATTATTGGCAAATTTTATTTTTCCATTCAACACTGACGTAACATGAAATAGTGGGTAGTGGGTATGTATTGTGATTATGAGCTTGTGCCTACTTGATAAAAACTGAAAGGAACAAGGCGGAAAACCTTTCCACTTCCAACCCGACCTGTTCTACCTCTCCGTTGAACACACTGACTCTTGGATGCCCACGTCATTTGCAAAGTGTTGAAATTGGTTGTTTTATCGATGCGGAGTAATTTTGTAAGACAGAAATCAATCACTGCGTGAAAAAACGGATAAAAAAAGTTTGTGATTTTGACCATCATCATACGCAAAGCTCTACCAGCCTACATTTTTGCTCCTTTATTGTTTTAAACGGGTTTTTACAAAACTCACCATACGATATATCAGGTACTGTAACTGAGCTTTCAGCAATATTTGTTGACAAAATAATTTTACGCATTGTTTCACGCGCTGGCTCAAACACTAAAGCTTGGTTTTCAGCGGTGACAGATGAGTGGAGAAGAAATATTTGCCATCGATAAAAATTCGGATCATGGTACATATTTCTGCAAGAAAAATAAACATTAAAAGTTAGTATACGCCAAAGTAAATGCAGGATACTTCAGCATAACGTTCTCTTACATTGGATCATTAACTTTTTCTCTCTTGGCCTTTTCCAGGGTGCGTTGCAGCCTTTTCATTTCCTCCATCCCTGGTAAGAAAACTAATACCGCTCCTCGTTGATTAGCCTAGAAACAGGCACAAAAAAATGTTCCAAGATTACTCAGACTGACTGGATAAGTATGCACTAAACCGAAAGCACTAGTATTGCAATATTTGCAATTGTATACCCTGCCTGTACTTCCCCTCCATGAGTAAGAATATAATGTATCTTCGTCCTGATCCAGGTTGATAATACAATTTACAGCTATGTCATACAGTTCTTCTTGTAACATTGCCTTTTCCTTACGCATATTACTTTCCAAAATGTTGAACACATTCCTCTGCATATTTTACACAAATAAATGTCATTTTGACAAAAAATTGTAGTCAAAAGTCAAATAGATATACATATAAAGTACAGTAAAGTTCGAAATAATCGTCTGCTCTGACCTTAGAATGGAGAATGTTATCCAGGTACACTTCCTCCACTTCATACGTTGGCACAAAGGGAATTTTAATAACATGTGGTCTTAGTTCCTCCCCGTCTTTCTGTACTGTAAAGTAGTTTTCAAACTTGTGTGTGTCAACAGTTGCCGACATCAGTATCAGCTTCACGTGCTCGTCCTTCGCATCTGTATCAGTAGCCATTATTTTCTTGATGACTAACATGAGAAAATCTGACTCAAGGTCTCGTTCATGCACTTCGTCGATGATTATGCTGAAACATTGACAATATTGAAAATTGAAAATCAATCATTTGATTAGTTTTACCATGGGGCCATTTAAAATTTATCATTGTTACGTACTGGCTAAACTCATTTAGAGATTTTCGACCAATAAGTTTCCGAAGTAGAACCCCAGTAGTCATGAATGTCAACAGCGTATGCTTTCGGTCAGTTTTATAATTGATGACGAAAAAATAGTTTCTTTGAATTAAATAATACCAGATCAATTCGGTAACCTGATACTGGAAAAATGTTACGTGGTCAAACTTGGTACCTGTATATCCCTCGATGATAAGGACACGAGCTTTCTTCAAGGAGTTCAAGATCTACAATAAGAAAAAAAATCATAAAAAGTTTAAATGAGCATGTTCTCTGAGTAGTAAGGTTCGTATCTTCTTGATAAATCACCAGTGAAAACGAACTCATTGATTACTTATGACTTATGCAAAAATATCATTGAAATGTTAATTCACAATTATTTTATACACTACTTACATTACGTTTTGTTTCGTGTACTGCCAACTCAAAGGAATTAATTCTACGTTGCCTTTTAAAATCTGATGAATGGGGAATGATGAAATCTGAGAACTCAGCCGTCTCCTCATTATCTGTCATTTCATAGTCTTCCATATCCATTATCAGAGCCACAATAATTATTTTCGAATCACATAATATGTATTATATATTTTAAAGTAATTTAATATGATGAAAAGTTTCTTCCGATTCACTTTTTTGAAAACGCACGACCCACAACGTTCTTATTTATGACAATTTTAAGTTGATTTACCTTAAATGAAATACTAAGACAGAAAACGAAAACAAAGAGTTTTACTTTTTTCCTTGTGCAACACACTCTGACCGGCGGCTTCACGTCATCAAGTTGTCACGGTCACCACGATCACCACGATCACTTTCTTCTTTAGCTTAGCTGAAACTGTTTAAAAACAAAACAAGGAACAGATGGAAGTCCAGCCGTCCAGGCTGTCATACTTCTTACTAACTACGACTACGCATGTTTTATCTCTAGACTGTCTGAACTCTGAACCCTTGATGTAGGTGGGGGTGTGCACTCGGGTGGACTGAAGGCATGGCCATACCTGTATACCCATGCATGGGAAATAAGCGAAAGGCACTGTTAGCGTTTTAAACAGCAAGTATGTAAATTGTGACATTTTTGTATTCTAATAATTATTTTTTTTGGAACCCAATAACGCCCAATTGCAAATTAGGAGCGGAACATTGATATACACAGAAGGTCAAGGTTAAGAAACAGAAATGACATTAAGCAAATAACGTAAACGTAGCATATACATACTTTTATTATGAATTACCATATTGTCTAGCTTGCTTAATTAAAACTAATCATGCAAATAGAAACGTGAAATGTTCCAAGAGTGAAGCAATAATGCACACTGAGGCCATGCACACGTATAGAAAGATAAACGAACCCAAGTCTTCCAATTTTATCGCTTCATTATCTTCATCATGTTCTCGGCTTCTCCAACCAATTCCTCCTTCAATAATTTGCCTGCTGTATGTGAACAAATTCCATGATGTGCTTAAGTTTCCTACTGCGTTGACATTAGAAATCACTCTTTCTTGTCTCCAGGAATCATAGTCATGAGTTATTTTGTTGAAAATTCCACTCTCAGCCATGGCCGCTATAAAAAGCTGAAACTTGTCAAGAAAAATAAACTTTTTCTCTGCACCCCATAGTATTAGTTGACTTGAGGCCACAGGCTGAAGTAAATTGTCGACAATTTTCCTCTTGGAAAATATATCAAACAATGGGTGAAGAAATCTTAAACTGTATTGAAGTCGTTGACCAATCTCTTTATAAAGCAAAGCAAATCTCGAAGAAGTAGGACAGGCTTTTGATTGTGAGGTCTTAGTACCGCCCAAATCATAATATAAATGGAAATATTTACATCTAATATTCAAACCATGACTAACAGCTAAGACAATTTCCGGAACCAGATCTTGGGTTTTGATTGCCATTACCTTATCTGAAATTGTCTTTATAAAATTCTCGGTGGTGGTGTTATCTTGCCCCATAACACTGTCCACGATTAGACTGTCCATCTCCCACGCTAATACAGACTCAACCAACAAGGGAAAACGTTGCTTGTCTACTGTTCCCATAAGTTGGTTTATATCCTCCGGCAAATTTTTTGGTTCTAGAACCGACGTTAATTGGGATGTCATTATTGAGCTGTAAAAATTTCTTATCAGAATGGTTGCTAACAGCCAGCTCAATAAGAGAAACTCATTCTTCCAATTTCGCCATTGGCGTAAATAGCTATCTCCATTTTCAAACAGCACTGCTGTTAACCATAACAACCAGGGATAGTAGCTGCCATGGTTACATTTTTTGTGCATTTTATCAGTAATCGAAAAAATGCATGTCATTGCAATCACACTCCCAACAAATACAATCCACGCTGTGTACGGCAGCGGATATATTACAATCGTAGCCAAATTCACAGTTTTGATGGTAGCTCTGCCACTCTCATTTTTTGCTAGAATTACTGAATACCTCAAACCATCAATCTGCACCCCGTAAGGAATGGCGTAAAATTTTGTGACCAACTTGTTCCCAGGTAATACCTTGATCATAAAAAATGGCGCACTGAGCTGGACAAGACGTGCGCCAAAGACAACGGAAGAAAAGGAAACATTTTGCCAAAACATAAACATGCTCTGCAAACAGATTGTCTCCGCTATCTTTCCAGTGTCAGCATTTTCTGCCAAAGCA
>JAHZMZ010003789.1:0-11661 GCA_027743805.1 Lepidocyrtoides sp. E14 | reverse complement strand
ATTAAAGTTACCGTCACCGTTAGGAAAAGTCCTCCAAGTTTAATTTACATAGCATATTTTTTACACCTAAACAACCAGCATTGATTTACATAGTCGGGCCTTCATTCCCTCTTTGCTGCAGTGATATCATCGAAAGCTACTGGTAAGTTTTTAACGCAGATTTAATTGTCCCTCTGTATGAATTAAATTAATTATAACAGCTTACAGTACACGCACAGCTTTGTAGCTCATTCCTTAGACGCTGCTGCCAACACCGGCTGGCATGTAGTTTAATGAAAGTTAAAAAAAGCAAAGGTGGGCCGGGCCCTTATCTGATGTAGTTTGCTTATATTAGTCTAAGTTTGCTGCATAATACACCAAAACCTATCCGAAAATAATTAAATACCACCTAAAATACACATAAGTTGAAATTTTTTACATTTTGATGAGGGGGGACCCTCATCATCATTTGCCCTCAACTGCATGCTAACCGCCAACACCTGCCAATTGCAGCTTAACTGTTGTACTACGCTCATATAAGTACATGTATTGGTAAATCACTGATAATAGGTATTAGGTATTTATCAGACAGAACTTTCACCAAAATATCGATTCGATTGCTAATTAAATTAAACCAATTAGGCCAGTCCCTAGTTTTGTGTTTTGCATAGCATTTTGTGTAAAAAATAGTCGAGTTATTTATTTACATCTTTTACGTCGTGGCATGTTCAATCAGACTATTTACTATTCACTAGCCAAGGTAAATATTCATGAATATGTAAAAAGAAGAAGTTTAATGTTGAAATTATCATCATTCAAAGTTTCTAATACGCGATCATTGTTAATCAAAATCATTCATATAAGTTATTAAGCTAAGCTAATGCCTGCCCAGCAAAGCAAACAAGTATGCATAGGTCTCTGAGATTATAGAATAACGTCTTTTTTGTATTTATAAGCAGCAAGCGAGGACTATTTTTTGTAAAATTTATGAATGAAAATTATGGGCAAAGAAATGGCAGACTTGTTGTAGTTGTTTGTAATTTGTAGTAAGTTATATAGCTACGGTAAAGGTGGATCACCCACCTACCACCAGTTTCTAAACCAAGCAATGTTGTTGTTGTTGTCACTTCGATGATAAGAGACTGGAGCCAAGTGAGATGCTATAAAAAATTATGGAAAAAGGTTGGAAGAAAGCATCACAAATTCACAAACACATTTTTATCAGCTGTTTAGCGGTGTTAATGTAATAATAGATCAAGATTCAAGGAACGTTAATTGTAATGCCGTGCACTGGTCGGCAGACCGCGCATATAATCTATCAATGCCTGTGATTCTATTTTTAGTTTTGCAGCCTAATTACTCAGTACAAATTTACTAAATCCACCATTAATACTCAATCAAATTATTGCGTGCGTGTCGGTGTCATAAACCTGGTCTTTGGAATGTCATTGGTCATGTGTCATGTCATCTTGATGGTAAATTTTGATTCCTAGGCTGTTTGGAATTTACAGGCGTGCCTGAGCAAATCTAATCTTTGGGGAACAGTGCAGTCGTTTGGAAATGTGCAGGACACGTTGAGGGTAACTGACGACGTTGCGGCATACTTTAAACTCAATGTAATCGTGACGTGCGTTGGTCTACAAGGTTTGTAACATTTCCCATAGATTTCATATAAGAAAAAGAATGATTAAGAGGATTATTATTTTCTTATCGTATCCTCCATGTTTGATTCAGTCCAGGTTTCAATAAGAATTAGTTCTTGGCTCATTTTATTTTACGATAGGTTTACGTTTCAATAAAATTACATGCATTGACATTTTGATAAATTGTCTTTTTAAATTTATTTGCGGAAATAAACACCTTTCAAGTATGAAATTCTGCTGTGAATTTTTTTTTGAAATTGACGTGTCCTCTGACCCTTCCGGTTGAGCTAAAAAGCTGAAATTCAATACCAAATGCGCTAGATAACTTATTGAATGAAGCTATGTAAAATTTCGTAAGAATTGGATTATAAACGCAAACGAATTATTGCTCGAACAGACATACATTTTTTCTACTCACTCTAAACCATGTGTGTTTTTGGATTTTGAGTAAGCGTTTATTTTGACGCGTTTTGGTTTAATTTGTTAGTTCATCTTAGGAAACAAGGCCGAACCTAGGACATTAGAGTTTGTTGTGAATTTTTTTTTTAAATTGACGTGTCCTCTGACCCTTCCGGTTGAGCTAAAAAGCTGAAATTCAATACCAAATGCGCTAGATATCTGATTGAATGAAGCTATGTAAAATTTCGTAAGAATTGGGTTATAAACGCAAAAGAATTATTGCTCGAACAGACATATGTACATTTTTTCCACTGCTCACTCTAAACCATCTGTGTTTTTGGATTTTGAGTTAGCGTTTATTTTGACGCGTTTTGGTTTAATTTGTTAGTTCATCTTAGGAAACAAGGCCGAACCTAGGACATTAGAGTTTGAAAAGTCACGTCGTGAGCTGAAATAACTGCAATGAGCTGTCCATGCTAGTTTTTGCATACCAAGAAAGTGTTTAGAGGGTTCGGGACTGTGTTTATTGTGCGAACAAGTTTTCCAAAACAGTAAGTCTGAGACATGCTTGTTTGTTTGCACGTATACAATGTTTGATGATCCTCATTTTTTCTTAAAATTGATTATTTTGTGTATGTTGCCAGATGTTGAGCAATGGGACTGAAGTTGAAGGCATCTCTGAATCGCTGTCCAATGAGCCAAACAACGACTCTCTGGGGACCGCCCAGGCGTCGAAAAGTAATTCAATCTCCATAGTGCCCGGTTCCTCCGGTAGTACTGGTCAGAAGAATGATTCAAGTGATGTGGATGTAATTATCCTTAGCGATTCAGATGATGACGAAATAGAGTCAGAGGTAGAGGTGCTGGAAATTGTTTCTGTAGCATCAATCGGTGGTAGTACAAAGTTAAGTTCTCAGGTGCAAGTTGTAGCAGCTAGCAGCTCTGGCATAAATCATGGAGAAATTTATGGGAATCTGCCTGGGCCCAATGTTCCAGTTGCTGAGCCCTCCGAATCCGAGTCGGCAGATAAGTCTGATGAAAGTGACAATGAATGGCAAGTAATAACGATTGAGGATGATGATGATGAAACGAAACCGAAAACTGCTCCCGCAGAAATGGAATGTTTCCGTTGTCCAAACAAGAAAGTTGGAACTTTCCGAGACGAGAAAAAGTATTGGGTTCACACTAAACGACACGTTCTTCCAGACAGCTTTGCTTGCCCAACATGTCAACGACCTTTTCTCAGATTATCTTTTTGCCTTTCCCATGAACTTAGAGTGCATGGAACTCCCTTAGGTGTCGATATTAAAGACAAAGTGATCTCAGTGGCTAAAGCCTACGTTAAGAAAGTTCAGGAAAAGAAGCGGTTGAGGGAAAATACTGACAACCATGATGAGACTGAAAACGAGACTGATTGCGAAGATGTCCAGTTCTATAACAATCGTTTTACATGTAGCACTGCGATATATCCATATAGGGGACCGCAAGTTAATACAATGCTTGAGGCTTACGAAGTGGAGTATGCTAGTGCTCATCGAAAGACAAACAGGGGAAGAAGCAAAGTAGCCAAAACCGCTATCCAAATTCACGAGGAGAACGTGCGGAAGAATCATGACATCTACAGACGTGAGTACTATTCTGTTTTTCATTGTATTTACATCCAAATTCTAGTGATATTGATTTTAATTCAATTAGCAATCATCATCATCTGCCGGAAGAAAAAAAAGTCTAGCCATAAGCAAAACACATTCTAGTTTTATAATAAAAAGACGGTACCATAAAGTCACTAAAAACGCAGCACAATATCCTACAACATTACGTTCACAAATGTATGAGACAGCAACATCGATTAATGCAGTCCCCCCAATTTATGTGGAATAATTAGAAGCAAAAGATCTGTTCTCGTTTGATTGCAGCTTAGCACCAGTTGAATGATTGTTCAACACAGCTCTCAAGAATGGTTTCGTCATCAAGCAAGTTTAAAAGTCAAACTTTTCCAGAAACGAACACTTATGAAAGTTTCACTGCAACTTTATTTCCAAATGTACACCTAATACCTACTTATTTTGTTGATTCAAACCATACATAAAGTGTGTTTGTAAAACTCCGTATGATTTAAATGTTTTAGTGTTTTCGTATGTGGGAACATTTTTGGTCTGGTATTCAATTTGACTCTTGATTTTGAGAAAATTGTGACAGCCTACACTATCAAAATCAATGTTGGTGAAGATAATGCAAAATCAAACTTGTTAGTCTTTTTCATTTTATTTAGTATTCCAATTTCTCTGCAATCAATCGATTTTAATTTAGTTTATTATTTTAACATCTAATTTGTTGCAATATTATTTTGTGATGCTGTAGTCAGAAAATTCAGATAAATATACAATCGTTTTCCAAATGACTAAGTTTTTAATTTTTTAACAATTCTAAGATTGGATGGTATTACCAAAGTGGTAGTAGTAGTAGTAGGAGTGTCTGATTTAAGTAAAGTAGCTCATCCGAAGTTCGCTATTAGCAAATTGAGATATTGCAGCTAGTTATTATAACGCACATGTTTTGTTTATTGCAGTGGGGAGATTTGCCACGCGTAAAAGAAGGCCACCTCAAGCTCTTGTTGCTACCAAGAAGACTGCAAAGAAAACATCTAAGACTGCTAGAGCCAAAACTGCTTCGGTTAAAAGACCAAGAGCTGATGCTCTTCAAGAGAGCGATAGCGGTAGCACAACGGTAAAGCCGAAGCAAAAGCGGGTAAGGTACAAATTTATCACAACCTCATCGGATTCAGAGCCGGGTGGCGATTTAGACTACACACCTGAAGAAAAATCAAAAAATGTCAAAAGGGGAGGAGAACCTGACAATCAAGCCGTAGCAGGTACTTCCGGGACCCAAGCAAAAAAGCAGTCAAGGAAGAAACAACAAGATGAATCGCATAATGGTAAATTATATTTCAATCCACTTTTGAAGCGAAATTGTCAAATTTGTGGCTCTGCCTGGGAGACAGAAGACGATGTAAGAAAGCATAGGGAGGAGGCACATCCATCCAATTCATTGACAGATATCATGGCATTTCCACTTCCAGACAAAAAGCGGAAACGTTCCAACACTACCAAACCAACAGGTACGACTGCTGATGAAGAGTCAGTAGAAGTCAAGGCTGGCACAAAGAAGGATGCCAGGAAAGTGGCTTCAGCAAAGCGGAAGAAGGACGCTGGTTCGGCTCCTACAAGGAAAAACGCAGTTAGGAAAGTAAGATGTGATGCGGTGCTGTGCAGACCTAATCTACCCATTCCAGACTCCACATTTTCAGAGAAAGAAAAGTATGCTTATAGTCTGGGGCTTATCCATTCTGTTCGTCTTCATCTTCACCAAAAAAAACCAATTTCTGATCTCAATCTGCCAGAATGCTCTGTATTACTAAAACGAATGACTGACTCAGAGATTGACTCTTATAGACGTGAAGGAGTTACAGATTGCTATCAAGATTATTTTCCAAGGCATTTTATGCTTGGATAAACTCCATATAAGTGTAGTATACATGTTACATGTAATAAACATTATTAAAATCGTTCGTGTTCAAGTGCGCAATACTCTAAGTATTTTCGGTGCAATTAAGTATAAAAAAAGTTGTATTATTTTAACAAACATTTTGGAACTCTCCTGTGATTAAAAATATTTTTTACCAAGTGGAAAGTACTTGCAGATGTAGTGAAATGGCTACTACAGACGTAATAAATTCAGAAAATTGTACAGACCTGTGGCTCAAACCTTTATTATTTAGTAGTACCAAAATGGCACGACTGTTCATTAGCATATAATAATGTTGAAAATAAAGCTTTGCAATTTTGATGGGACAGGTTATTATGAGGATGCTACTATCACTGCTGACCAATATTTGATCCTGATCATGGGCCTGCATGTAGTTTGTCTATGTGTGTAGTATGCACTTGCTGATTTACTAGCATGTAAGAATTCAGGTAACGGTATCTGGGTGAGAGGGTCAGCTATAATATTATCATTTTTAAGCGAGTATTCGACGAGACATGTTTGCCATTCAGCCAATGACTTGAAGCACAACGATGCAATATGTGGTGGTGCTGGTGGGGTTATCTGCTACTAGCGAAAGGACACATTTTACTTGCATGCGCTCAACATGTAACAAGTTTTCAGTTTTTACTCTAGTGGGATAGTTGGATAGGTGGTAAAAAAGTTTTAGGAAAATGTTTCATTTGTCAAAGGGATCCTTACCTTTTTTCCTGAAATCCAGTCGATAGAGTTTTGTAATTCTTAGTACTCCGTATTCTAACAAAACGTCTAAGTATTTTCGAATGACTTTCATGGATAAACTGTGACTCAGCTTAATTGAAGTTGTACCAGCAAAAATGCAATGTCAGTAATCATGTTATTTGTGTTTTTCTTATCACCACAAAACCACGTAATTGGAGCTCTTGCTATGTTGCATTCGTAAAAATACGATTACGTTTCATTGTACAATCCTTGCTTAGAGCCATGTAAAAAAATAAGAAGACCTCTATATCATCATGATAATCCTCTGTTAAAATAACGTTTGTATAAAATACTACGTCCAAGCACCTACCTGCACAACCCATTCCGTAAAGAAACACATAAAAACGTGTATATTTCATAGAATTCAACAGACATTCCTGAATACCTTTTCAATACAATTCATCTTACGCATTATCGTAGTTGGTTTAAAAACACAGGCTTACCGTATCTACCTGACTTGTGCAAGCAGCAACATCATAATGGCAAAAAACAACCCTTTTTTTCCTTCGTGTTACATGCATACCCTTTGTAAAATGACCATCCTTACTTGAAGACAAGCGATACAACAATGCAAGAACATGAATGCAACAGGTAAGTCATACCGAGAGTCTTCTTCTCTTACCTTCTCATTGTTACATGCTCCACTGCCGAGGTGTAACAATCATGTAGCTGCATCTCTCAAGGGATGAAATTTTAGTTTTCATTTTGCTCGAGTTTACTCCACTGTATTTTACGTTTTTCTTTTATCGAAACAGCACACACCTGACTGGAAATTTGTGTTTCTTGAATAACGGCAACCGTTTGCTTGTGCTACCAAACACAGTGTTTAGAAAATTAACGTGTTTTTACGCTGTGCAGTGTAATCGGTTTTAACGGAAACATTTATATTTTTACTGCAGCACGACAAACTGCTTAGCCAAAGAAAACGACAAAATTGGTGTTAGTGTTTTAAAGTTTGAATTGAAAAGATCCTGCTGTGTTTTAGAAAGGTTTTTGAGCCGGTTCTCTCTCCCTCTCTCAACTACACACCCTCTCTTCAGTCATCGTGCAATTATCAGCAGCAACGTTATTACATTTTGTTTAATGTGTACCTGTGTGCATCAAACACTCTGGCCGAAAAGAATTAAACCTGTAAAAAAAAGCTCATCTTGTTCCCTCACATCCACTCACACACAAACTCGTGGCCGTGCATATGCAAAAAAATGTAAGAAGGAAAAGTAAAGAAAACCTGTGGCCAAGAAAAATGCTACGGGACTTTTTTTAATACCTGAGGGTAATCGCGGACCAAAAAGGGATGAAGTGCAAAGTAGAAAATGCCAGGGGCATGATCGTCTATTATTGTGCGTGTACAACTGCCTCTTTTTCCTACATACACGTTGCAAGTTTTCCTCATCATCATTATTCTTTTCAATTTAGTGTCGATCATCATCGTGTCGATCAGTGAAATGAACTGTTCTACATATTTTTATTTTTCACAATGTCATGATGCTCCTTTTCATTGATTCGTTGTAGCACGCAACAACGTTACCACCAGACGGATTTTTAAAACGAAAGAGTAAGATGCCCAAAAAGTTAATAAAATAATTTCTCGATAAAGTCGGTGGTGACCCATAATATTTTAAATCGTCACATGCAAATAATATGCGTTTCATTTTCCTTGTTTCGCAACATTACGCTTTTTTTTCAATAAAACCACCACGCAAAAGTTTGTAGTTTGATTCAGTTAGGAGATTCGTGCCACATTGATCATCTTCTCTTTTTTTTTCTCATTACAACTTTCCATTGCACAATCCTTTATCTTGTACAAGTTCAGTTTTCTGTATTTGTTCAAGTGAGTGTGCAAAGGTTTCTTTTTTTTGCACTCGTATATATGGATGAGTAACTAACTACATTGTTTGATATTGATCCAGTTAACTGAGCTATAATATGCTTCTTGAGCAATTATTATTTATTGGCTGATCATTAAAATACGCTCATGTATAACTCACGTGGAATTGTTTCTACTCACTTGACCATCAATAAAACACTCTTGTATTGCAACTTTTGTTTTGAAATGCACAAAGCCATGTGCTTCAAGCTTGGGAACTTGATGAAACATTTTCTCATGGCTATACATGTACAATTTCCTTGCGAAAATAAAAAAAAATCAATGTGCAAGTAATGAAATGCATTTGATTTTTCATATACGCGAGTAGGTTAAAAAATAAAACAAAAGTAAAATTCTAGTGTTTTGTTGTGTGCACACTTTATATGCAAGTGATACTGCAAAATTCCCTTTTACTTTGGTTTTATTATTGACATGTTTAAATGCTGCTAGAGTGAGGGAGGACGACGAGTCTAACGAAAGTAAATTATATTTTTACCTACTTTACTCGTTTATCGGATAAAAATTGTCAATACGGTTGTAAATGCCGGCCGGATGTTCTAGTCTTGTTTAAATGAAAGTGAATCACTTTAAATCGAGAGAGGTTAGGGATCTCTGTATTTTTCAAAAAAAGGTATTGCGAAAAAGTATGCTTGGAGAACCGCCTTCTTTTGTCGCATTTTCATTAACGTGCGCACAGAGATGAGCAAATTAAGGCAGATTATTTGTAGATGATGACGATAGTGGCAAGTCGAGGTGGTGGGTTAGTTGTCAATTAAGCCCTTAAAAGAATATTCTTGAAAACTAAATTGCTACGTTTGTTTGGAGTTAATTAAGAGTATAGTTTGTGGAGGAGACAGAGAGGTACGCAAGGACAGGCTATATATTTTTCATTCGGATTACACAAAAAAACAAATCATTATTTTCAGTGACTTTTATTGTCCAATTGAGCAACAGCGTAATAACAAAATATGAGCAACTTCGTGGAAATCAGTTCATGCATTTTTCTAGCTATTATAAAAGGCACTTTAACCTCGGACGTTATGCTTATCGCATGCATTTATATGACTTTTGGCTCGTCGCATGCACTCTCACCAAAACTCTCTCAAGAGTTACGTTACTCTTGCCATAAACAAAAGCCAAATAAATCGCTACATTGCCAGGTTGGTGCGTATAAAAAATGTCATTCCACATCATGGCCCCCAAACTGACACACATACGATCTTTAAAATTTACTGGTAAATGGCTCAATAGGCAGATGAGTTACGTAGTTATCTAAAAGGTCGCTCCTTTACTTTCGTTTCAGTCAAACTCAACTATCCAACCACCCAACCCAAACGATACACTACTCTACGGTACCAGTATCGCACGGCATAATAATGGCAGTTATTAAAAAAGCGCATTATATCAATTGCTGTTAGTTGAGGGTCTTTTAAACGCTCGCTTGGGACAAGTTAACATGCTCAGTTATTGCGAAAATTGCTGCAAGAGTTTAGTGTGGGAAGCTGCTGAGAACTCGTTTGCAACTGGTATTATTTGAGCTCCTTTATGACACTATTTTACTCCTAATATCGTAATTGCATTAAGGACGATGAAGAAACTATACTTATCGAGAACATAATTACTCATTAAAACTAACTTATCGTTTCAGCATTTTTTTATTTTTTTCAAATTTATTACACACGTACGAGTCGGGCTGCATTGTTGTACGGAAGGAAAGGATAATTAAGTTTTTTTTTCAAACAATGCGTTACGGAGCGGAAACAAGGAACTGAATGTTTCTTTTTAGCATCAATTTAATATTCTTTTTTTATCTGATTTTTCAGTCCCCCTGTGTCATCATCGCGGAGAATTGGAGTAGTGCTGATCAGATATTTGCGTTTTCTTCTGCAAAAACCGTTGCTGCAACACGGAAGAGCTTTCTGGATTTTTTAAGTGACGTAGTGTATCTTTCAAGGAAATGAGGCGTGAGCAAAGTGTCATGTTTGGTGTGAAGTAATTTCAAGTGTTTGTGTTTTGAAAGAGAGCTTATTATTAGCGTACTTTAAGAGTGCTACACACTCTCGGAGAAATTAGCAACAATGGTGCACACTCGTGCGGAAAGAGAGTCGCGTCATTCCGCTCCTCTTAACTATGTCTATCATCAAAGATGAAACCGAAAACGGAAACTAGATTTTTTTGTGACAACAGCAATCCTCCGTTTACTCTTCAGCTAATCATCGACACGACTGATACGTGCTTTGTAGAAAAATCTTCTCTTGTGAAACTTTTGTGAGGTGGAGAGACATATATTTTTTTTGAAAGAAACTTATTCAAGTTATAAAAATCATGAAGGAGTCAATAAGATGGAAGGAGTGGAGGGTTTCTCCTCATACAATCAAATTCGCTGTTGTGTTTTTACTTCATGGAATTTTTATTACTGGTAGGTAAACAACCTCTCGAGTCGGACATGCGCCATTCTCCAACTTAAATAGTTTTGGGGATGTGCTCAAGTATAATATTCATAATCTCTTCAATGCTGTATGTTCCGTATGCACAACAGTGTTTTCAGATAAGCATCTCAGAGTATTTTCACTTGAGATACCACGAAAATTTACAGCGTTTGTTTAGCATTTTTTTACACTAGCCTTTGGCCATTTTTTATGGTCACGAGTGAATCCTGAATATATCTTTCTTGTTGCCGTACCTAATTCGAGAATCCGCAAATCGCATGCTCTGGGAATTCTTTGGTACGGAGAGAGAGCTCTCTAGTCTACCACTCGCACTCTCAACCTCAACATCAAGTTAAAAAGCAGTTAGTTAGATACGCAACGCGACCACGCTGTAATTTAATTCAAAAGTACGAAAATACCGGAAGCGGGGGTTTAATACAGTTTATTACCAAAAAAGTGGGCACATGAAAAACCCGTAAAATGCCGAGTGTTTCAGGGTGAACAAGTTACACGAATACTGTTATGTAACGTACATGCGCCTGCAAACGAAAGTTTTCAAGACACATTTTTTTTCTGTGAAAAGTTCAAAAAAAATATGAGTTTTTGCATACAGAACGTTTTATTTTATGAGTAAAAAATAAACTAATTTCAATAATTATTTATTCATGATTTACGAACATGTTTAAAACGGATGTTGCAGAATTTGGGCTGAACCAAAATGGCAACGGGTTAAACAATGACAAACCAATAATGATAATAATTATATGAGAACTTGTGTCAAATGAATAGCGGCTCATCTCAGAGAAACGCCCATGTAAACAAAATGAAACACAATGGGTCTTTCAGAAGACCATCTAATTACGTTGTTCTGAAAAATATAAACTTGTCGCGACACTGTTAGGTTAAGTCTCTCTAGAAAAAAAAAATAATCAGAGTACATTAGAGTTTAAGGACATAGCACATTTTAAAAGCATACAATTTTTGAGATGATGATGCTTGTCTTGTTATCATGATAGTTTATTAAACCGCACTCAACTCAGCTCTTTTTAAACTACTTTTC
>JAHZMZ010003788.1:0-23349 GCA_027743805.1 Lepidocyrtoides sp. E14 | reverse complement strand
CAATGAATACCCAGTATAAATTATAGGGAGTTTCACAGATGATGTGTAGTTCAAAACTTGTATTAAGTTTGGCATCTCACCTAGTATACCGAGCGAAGTAAAAGGAGGAGATAACTTCGTCATATACATTCTCGTCGCCGGTCGCGTGCATACAATACAAATACGACAAATACGAGTCTCTTATTAAGGTTACGATGACATGTCATGCAAACGATCAAATCAAAAGACCAAACCCTGTTTGTGAACAGTAACTAAGAATGGGTTTTTATGAAAGAACGCAAACGTACTGATATTAACTGATGACAGTACGTCTGTCCATAAATTCCACGAGATGATGATAGGCTTCTTCATTCATTACATTTATAAAAGATGAGTCTTCTTGAACTAGCAAAATCATAAAGAATTGCTTCCTGTTTGCGAGAGACAACAGGACTATAGCCTCAATTTTTATAAAATAGACTTTGAAATATAGCTCAATTATCAAAGCTTTTGGGCATCTAGCTTACCTGCAGCAGGTATTTATCAATTACATATATTTACAGTAACTACTCTCTTATGATATTTGCAATAGTGATAAATCAACAGGCTTCCAATTAAAATCTTAAAAGAGAGCATCTCTAGAAAATTTGTACAAATTGGCGATTATATTGGTTTGACTACTATGTACTAGATCAAGTTTTGTTTGATCTTGAGAAAGATTTTCTCAGTCATTTTATTACTTTAATGTAAATTAAATATTATGAATATGTATCAAATTTCGTTGTCCATCAAGCATTTATAAAAAATTGACCTAGCCATGCTCTTTGTTCTGATAAAACTCATCAAATTAAATTAGGATTGTTTCTAGCTCGTTATAATGCTCTGTAAGTCAAAGGGCTTTGCTATAATCTTTGAACCATTTTGACTATCATCCTCACTTTACAACAAAACTGACTCATAGGTATTGTCCATTTGAAACGAATCCTGTCTTTTATTTCCCTTATCAGCCTCGTCAAATCAGATATCTAATTGAATGCTTGCATAATCACATAAATATCCAATGTCCCATTCATTAGACAAGTTGCTACTGAAAAGCACTACTAAAAGTGGTCTGTCATCTTGTTAAAAGTTTTATCCGCCCATTCTACACACCCGACCACCATAGCGGCGACACAACCGGCCATTGTAAAAGACAAAGGATCCGATAAAATATACAAACGCGAAATATTAAAAACTAGTTGGTTTGATACTTCAAGTACACTAGACTTTGTCAATTACCACACATTCATCCTGTTTTTGATCTACTTTTCCAAACGAAGATCGCCATAAAAAGTTACATTATTATAATAATATTCATACTTAATGTGTGTGATCGCAATCAATCCGTCAAGTATGTATGCATATGCGTAGGTATTGTAGTACAGGTGTACGGAGTAGAAAAGTGGGAAATCAAAACGAAAGAAGAGACGTAGAGATGCAATTACTGACAATCCATGAAATCATGTTTTTCATGCTCCTCTTCTTCTTGTTATATATTCTCATTTGATTTGTTATGTTTGATGATGATGTTAAAGACTGATATACGGTTTCATATCAGCAAAAGAATTTTATTGNGTTTGATGATGATGTTAAAGACTGATATACGGTTTCATATCAGCAACAGAATTTTATTGTACACAGCTCAAGGATGATGATGAGATGACTTACCAACAAGTTGAACGTACATGCAAATTCACATTAACAAAAAAAAGACTATTATTATTGCCTTACGCAGACGTACAGCCACGAGAAATGATGCACATTGTGCATAACTATCTACCACACCACCACCACAACGACGGTTGCACAAGATTCACATAAAAAGGCAACGTAATTCAGTTGACGTTTGCATCTCGTTGGACAGGCCGACTTGAGATAGGGTAATGGGTTAAATAAAAAACACCAAAATGAACTGAAGGTTATAAGAGCAAGGTTACTTTTACATAATTTCAATGAAGTAAACATTGAAAAATTCAGTTTAGAATTTTGATGCGTTTGGGATTTTTAACACTAGCTTAACAATGAGTTGTTTTCTGCGCATGATTTTGTAAAAGATGATGATGATAACAACATCTTTATAACAAGATAATATACAGATTGCGTGCAATTATGCATTATACATTCTTGTGGTGTCTCGGAAAGAAAAAAAATACTTCACCTTATTGTACTCCCCTACTTACTTAACGAACAAGGTTTGAAATCTGTACACACACTCATTATTAAATCTACACCTTTTCATTCCTGTTAATCAAATCCAAAGATTGTTTGGTCGTGTCAGTGGTGGTGGTGAGGGTAAAAACATTAGTAAAAAGTCCTTGTTTCTCTCATTGTCAGTCAGTAGTTATGTTAATCCCTACCATGCTACACTAGCATACATTCCCTTAATAAACATGCTTTCTCGTTTTCGGTTAAATGTACGGAGGCGACAAGAATATGTACATAAATGACAGGCATATATAAGTAACAAGTGTTCTTAACTAGACAATCAAGATAAGCCTGCAGTTAAAAGAAATATGATGGTTGATTTTCATTAATGCTACATTAGCACAAGAGAATGAAAGGTTTCAGAGTATCTTGAGCCAAAATGAAGTGACATTGAATCCACCAAAAGGACTGATATTAGTACGTAGATTATTAATGAGGATGATATACTCACCACGAGCCTACACCTGTTGAAACAATACAATGCATTCATGGCAGCTGCAGTAACTATTCAGGGTTGAGATTGATGAAATCCCACCGTTCTCTTTCCTAAACAGGTTCTGTATTTTTCGGATGAATGGTGGAACATGTAATTGTAAACCCGGCGAAGTTTATACGCGTAATGTTGAGAAGTTGTATATTTACATTGAAATCATTATTACCTTAATTTTTCAAAAAAAAAAAATTTGAATCTATAATTCGTATTACACTTTTAAGCACTCATTATTGTTATTATATTATCATTATGTATTCTGACTGGGTATCAATAACTCTTGCTTTTGGCATTAAGGATATTATATGATCATTATAAAGCTGCTACCTTGTTTTTTCCTCTTAACTAATTTCACTTGTGAGTTGGGATGAATTCGACACACACCGACGCAAACCCATTTCGAAAATTGTAGTACTTGCAACTACTCTTACGTAATGTGTTGCGTTTATAGCTCTTTATATGCAGGTCAATTATTTAAATTCGGATGCTACGAAAGAAGAAACAAGTATACCAATTGGTAAAAGTAATAAATATGTGTAAAGCAATGCATACTCAGAAAAAATATTGTAGTAGTAACGATTCTCTGAAAGAGTAACCACTAATCTAAATCCACTGTGGGAGCTAACTACAAACTTGCAAACTCGGATCCCGAGAAGAAGTGTTGCGTACCGAAATAACAAGCAAGGCGTAGTAAAAGCAATAATAAAAATGAATGGAGAATGCCACTGGTGATGATGAAAATGAGAATATTATGAGTGGTTTTGTTGGCTGATGCTGGTCTACCAGATTGTTATGATTATTATTATGCATTTCTAGTTCGTAAAAAGATGCGCTAATTGCCCTTCTACAAAGAACCGTTCGATGATTGAGAGGATGAAGGATCCTTGATCCTTGTTTCATCAAATCAGTCTGCTGACCTTGTAAAAGTATGCATACATTATATGTTACTTAACGAATCTTATCACTACTGACCTAATACTTTGGGGTACCGATTACGCATTTTGATTAGAACCGGGTGTACATGTAATTATATTGATCCTTCATACTCTGCATGCGTATGGGGGGAAGCAATGCTAAAAATGTCAGGTTTTCTAGTATTTGAAAAATAAAATGCATACACTACACAGATTAATGCATTTTTCCAGTTCCCAAAAAGTGCTTATTATTTAATGTTATTTTTGCAAGAGGACCTTCATTTTTGTAGTGATTAAACTGACCAAAAAGGCTAGTATTCGAACTGTACTATACTCGAGTAGCTAATGCTAAGTGCTAGGCAATTTGTTACGCCGAGATTTGACTGCGAATGTAAACGACTACAATTAAGTTTATTCAGGCGCATACAGAAGTCAGTGTAATTAATCATTTTCCACGCTTTCTTACATTCCTCTTTCATTTTTCATCCCTATCCAACATGACATATTAGTTTTTTTGAGTAATGCATATAGTTTTTTAAGTTAATGCTTTATTTTTATGTGTAGTGCTGAGTTAAGCATTTATTTTGCTGTTAGTACTACAATTCACTTGTACATTACGCTTCATTTTTATCTTAAAAAGCATACTATGCTTGTTATGAACACAGGAAAGTCAATATTTTTCAATCTGTTTTAGTTGAAGGCAATAAGTCAGCCATACGTATGGAGTATGTAACACATAATTTACACGGAAAGCAGCAGTAGTTTAATTTTTTGCAAGACCGGTCACAGCAGGTAATTCTTCTCACTCACACAAGCACAGTATGCTGTTTTGAAAGTGACCCTTTGTGTGATCATGATCATCGTGAAGAAAAAGTTGATGGTTTATGAATAATTTCACGATGATGATTATGATGACTACCTTTCTTTTCCTCTGTCTGCTTTCTCATATAAATATTTTTATTTATTGTATGCGAGCATCATCAATTTCAACTTTAACAACGTATGAAAGGTATATTCAGGTCAGAGACTGAGAGTATTAGCAATATTAATAACACTTTATATCCCATTCCTTTAATTTGTAATTGTTGTTTGTTACTTGCACAGACGTATAATTCAGCATATTATAAACCTAATTCAACATGTAAATATGTGCTTACTCAAGTACTTTTATTGCATCACTATGATTGGTCATATTATAGAACGATCTCTAAAAAACCGGCATTTTTGCTCTTTTTGGGCAATCAAAAATTATAATTGCAATGTTGGTTCAAAAATCGTTACTTTACACGCCCGTGTGTTTTCAAATTGTTTACATTAAATCGGTAGTGATTCTCTCTCAATGCAATTGGTACGTACCTACCTTGTGTGTACATACATATTAGCGTTCATACGATATCCCTTTCTGAATTAAAAACAAAGAAGTAATCAAAATAACACCTGCTTGTTTTTAACAATCGGTAGCTGCTCAGAAGAGAGCAACAAAGTATCTATATCTACTCTAACTTTTATTTTAAATTTAGTAAAACTAAAGCTGCAAGTTTACTATGAAGAAACTTTGATACATATAACCTGAATCATAACTATTTTGAATTTGACTAATATTTATACGTATTTTGCAATTTTATTGCTGATTTTACGTCAATTCATGGGGCAAACATTTCACTTAAAAAACAAAGCCAGTTTTCCTTCATGCTTTTAATGTGTGTAAATTTATTTTCAATAATGTGTAGAAAGTAGCAACAAAAAGGAAATCTGAAAGACGTGTATTTATCAACAAAATATATGCAAAACGCATCTTGACTATTTAATTCTTTAGTTCTGATGATCATGAATATTCATAAGTTATTACAATTTTATTATGTATACCTTGAAGTATCATGTATTGATATCATGAAAAAGCAATTCAATTGTCATTTTTCCGGAGAAATCTTTTATTTCATTAAGATCGGAGGAGGATTTGATTGGCAAGTTGGCTGATGATACGAAAATGCAAGTTGACTCGTAAAGCCCCCACTAACATCTAAAAAATAAGTTTAAGTGCTACTTTAGCCATCCCCAAAATATATTTTGTTTCATTTGCTTATAGGCAGTAACAGGCACACAGACAGAGATATACTGCGAAATATGAGTAGAGATGATAATTTACAAAGCCCTTATGGTATAAAATGCCTTATAGTAAATCTTTTATTGCTAAGCTCTTAAGTTACAACGGCTATTGATCCGACAGCAATTCTGCGCCACCAAAATGTGTATGGTTAATCAGCAAGACTTAATTGGTTAATCACGATTCATGCCTCGAGCTGTTCATTTATTCAGCTAAAGTAAACCATTTAAATTTTACCTTTAATAGTAAAAGGGATTTTAAAGGAGGGTTTCGGTACTGAATAATTGAGTTAATGACGCGTTTTCTCCTAAAAATGCCAAATTGGTCAAACAGAACATTTTTTTATAGAAAATCATGCGACCGACCGGCAAGCAGTCGGGTAGGATGTGTCTGTCGGTTGGTCGGTATGACTTTCATTGTTTATTTGTGGTAGGGTATTGCACATGATTTGCATATTTTTAGTATGAAAGCTCGCCTAATCAAAGTAGAAAAAAGTCTGTTGTTGTAAGTATCGTTATTATTATCCTTCACAAATAAAGAAATTCAAGTGAACCAGGCTATGTGAACATTTTGTCTCAAGAGGAAAATTGTAAACCGGCACACATTTTCACATTTTTACTTGAGAAAAATATGCTTTCTATCTTCTTTATACCATATACAGGAATGTACCTACGTGTTATCGAGTACCTAGATAGATACCTATCTACCTCTAACTACTGTTGTAGTACTTTACTGTGGCTTTGTTGATTGCCAGTGCCAATGCATTCCTTTACCACTTTACCGCGGTGCTTGGACCACACGCACAAGAATCTGAGACAAACACAAGTAAATTAAATGGAGAAGAACATTTTTCTTTCGTTTTCAAAAGCAATTTTGCAGCAGTGCTTTTGTTCACATCAACATCATCGTATCTTCACGATGATCATGATGATGATGATGACCATTGCATGCGTTTTGTGGTGATGTGTTTGTGTTCTGCTAACTGGATAGTCAGTTCATCCATATTATGCATGAGAATAATGAATATAATGTAATGTTGTGATAGCTTTAGAGCTGAGAAAGCTATCATTTTGATGCATTTTAAATTATAGAGCCAGACAACTTATGAAAATTGCCGAGATTTTCTCAATCAACAAACGGTATTACTTATGCTGTTCTTGGGACTTTTATTATTATTACCATAAAAAAAGTAGGTAGAAGTGGTCAGCCGGCAGTAGTTGAGTTGAAGTAGAAGTAAATACAAAAATAAATAAATAGGTATAAAATATGAAACAGCAGCAGCCTTGTGTGCTTTGCAGGACTGCGGCTCATGCCATATTTTATTTAAAAACACAATTTTTTCTTATACATTTTATTAGTGCTCTGTCATTAAACCACATATTGAATGGCCTCTGACTGACACTTGATGTCAAAACTCTGATTACCGTCTTCCTGTTTCACGATACATATTTCGCCGAGTCATTCAATTATAAAACGGTAAAAATATGGAACACATGTATAAAAATAAACATTATATTATGCACATAAAGCCACATGCATAATATGCATTAGTTCTCATGTTGGCTAAGTGGTTGGTTATATGCCCTGTCGGTGTGCATCAGATTCCCGAAAATATTATATTTTTTTGCTAGTTACGATTATATTTTATTGTTATACGAGTAATAAAAATCCAAGAAAATGTTCAATAAGAAAGCGTCTATGTATCACCACACTACATAAATCTTTTTGGGCATGTCGGCATTGTTATTGCTAGAAGTATTTGAAGACGTACATTTTTTCTTTATTTCTTTACACTTTCAAACAAGACTTCCAATTTTCAATCGACTGTAAATGAAGTAACAAGACAGGAGAATGAGACGGGTAAAATCAACAAGGTACCTGTCTAATAAGATTATGTTATTTAGGGCTGATAGAAAAATCTAAATTGTCTTTTTCCGTGATGAAAAGAGTTCATTTTCTCTTGTTTTTTTATTTTATGTTGTAAATACTTATACATTGATAAAGATGACGAAATATTTTTTACCGACAGGATTTTTTGCCAATTCTTTTTTCACCAGTGCGGTGAAAAGCAAACAGGATACGGAGGTATACACAAAATGAATCATGTGGCATAGTACAATGTTCCGAATGATTCGGTAAAAACTATACACCTATCTACCTTTCCTTAATATTTTTTTTCAAGTAGAATATTTGCCAGTCGTATGAAAGAGAGGTAAATGTACTATCTAATTAATTTTCTCTTACATAGATTTAATTGTTGATTTTTTTTAAAGTAAATATTTTAACGACTCATTGCTATCTTGATAAGAAGTTTTCACTGTGAAAAAAACAAACTGAAAACCTTTTTGCAACGTTCTTTTTCGAAAAGAATATTATAAATACGCCAATTAACGGACGAAATGCAAGTTTCATCGAAAATATTTGAGGATTAAAGTAAACTTAAGTAAAGGCTGCTTTTACATTTCACAACTTTGAAGACGAGACGACGAAAGCTTCAAAATAGTACAGATTGTTTACTTCAAGATATAAGTTACGTTAAGTATATTGAGAGTGGAATTTTGAATGTTTTAACAATTTTGTTTTTTAAAGAATTTATCTAATAATGCTTTTAAGAAAAGCAATACAATATAATAGACCTGTAAGCTTTAGTATATCTTGATGACACGTCTTAATTTACATGTGTATGCCTGCTTTCTTTAGTTCAAGTCGGAGACTCATTTACAAGTACAATGAAGACATAGACAGAATACATCTACACTTGCAGCCAGTGTTAAATGTGAATACCTACGCTCAACTATATTGTGTACCTTCAAAATTTACACGGTTTGTAGTGAACAATAGCAGAGAATTGAGAAGTTTAAAACACATTGCATTGTTAGAAGTCTGAGTGAGTTTTTTCATCTTTATGCGGATCGCTTCTCTTTTGAAATTCCTCGTTACATGCGATAAAGTCAACTTACATTTCTCAGGTATACTGTGTGTACAACAAACCAAAAATGATAACACCAAAAAACCTCCTTGTTATGAGATAAACCGATCTTAAAAACTGTCGAGAATTGAAAAGTTTAGCTCATACTTTACATTCGTGTTGGCTGGGAAAGCTTGATGAATTTTATAACAAAATACAAAACACATCGTTCAATTTGCCATCCGAATTGAATTTCATTGTAACAAAGGAGGTTCACCGTTCGCATATAACTTTTCCTTTGATTTCTTGTACAATTTTGCAGAATTGCACATTTATGGGTGAAGTGGTAATATCATTATTATCATCATCATATTTGCCTATCTAATATAATTTGATCGTGTACATATATTTTCCATCCTACATGAATGCACTTTTTAACCCAGCCACCTATCAAAATAACAATCCTCTATAGAGTTGACCTTAGTCGTATATCTTCGTTTCTAACCTACACACTTACTGTCCAAGATTTTTGTTCACAGGTCATATTTTAAATGATTTTATTTGACTGAGCAAATAAAAATTAAACTTTTCGACATCTCAACGGGTTTCTTGATCAGATTATATATGCATAATATACGTTTGTGTATTCCTTCAGCCCATTTTCGAGGTCCAGCCAACTGATAGCTGTACAATATTTCAGGTGTAAACTCAATGAAAAAAAAATGTTTTATTTCAAACGATTGATATGATTATCATCAGACATGCCCAGTAACACGCAACAACATCAAAATTCCTTCCAATAATCTTTACACATGTTTTCGTCATCATGTTCATGTTTGCATGATGTTTTCCTAGTCACAACATGCTCAACAAACGAGATACAATTTTCAGATTTTCTTTCTCAATATGAATTTTTAAATAATAAAATGAGGACATTTTGATTTTTGCGCTAATACCACAACACACATCATGCATTACATTGCACCCAAAAAAGTGGAGTGATCGTAACCGCTTTACACAATTTCTGAATACCATGCCAGACAGACAGGTAGATAGTAGATATATACCTAGTATTCAATTTGGAACAAATGATGACATTATACATGTTATATGACGTTTTAAAACTTTTAGCCGTTGAATGCTGTTTATCTACCTACACGGGTTTTCCATGTAGTTACATAGACAGAAGTGTGCAAAGTAAGTGATATTACATTATTTTGCTTTTTACTATAGTATCTCGTTGAGACTCAACTTAACTGTATAATCCCACCTTTTTCCTCTCTGTCTCTTTTTCTCTCTCTCTCTCTCTTCTTTCGCACTTTTCAAGCAAAATTGGTCATGCAAATCTGAAAGTGCAGATATTATTTTAAACAAAAATTTAAGCCTAGGTTGTAGGTGAATGTTATTTGCGGTGACGGGGTTGAGTAGATGACATTATTAACTTGTCGTTGTGCAATGATGACGATTAGGATGATAGATCATGAACATGTATGTAAGTAATACTCTATTACCTTATAATATTACAAATCAACAAAACAGCTTCACCTGCTGACAATATTGCACTTAGGCTATGTAGGTGAGGTGTAAATCATGTCCATGTAACCCAAGCGTTTTCTTTTGCCACGCTAAACTTAACAGTCTCAGACAGCATGTCATTAAATTTTTTATATAGCCTGTATTATTGTTGTTATTACAAGTGTACAAACATGCTTGAAAGCTAACTGAATGTCCACGCGACGTTTGCTTGCATCCTTTTCTCCTCTCTGTGCATACATACGCATCCTGTTAATATTCTATATAATAATAAAAATAATGAGGAGAACCTTATGTAAAGTGGACGAATACCGACTGAATAGAAAAATGTCATGTTGGACAAGTCCGATGAAAGAAAGACTCATGCTGAGTGGAGGAGAGTCGATGAGTCGCATTATTATTATCGTGGCTTTTACTGTAGAATTATTTTTTTTCAGAGAAATACGGGAAATCAGGAAGATTGACTAATAAATGACTCGAACAACAGAACGTTTTGCATAAGTAAGTTGTTTTGAAGGTGAGCAGGAGAAGATTATGAAAAAATCCTGATAATCATACTCCCATAACCCCCTCTCTTTTAACGTGTTGAAAGAGTAAAAAAAAGATTGTCTCTTTGCACGCAGGGGAGAAAAGGAAACTATAGACGCCTACAACAACAAGCAAAAGAAGATGATGAAAAATTACATAGTACGCAAATACTCAAGCACGGTTTAATATTTTTTATGAATAATATTATATTATTCAATCTAACAATTACCTTATGCATAAAATAATAAGCTTGTTTAACACTGTAAGTTGAAAAAAGGAAAGATTTTTTCATTGGATTTTTATGGTTTAACATCAACCTGAGTTAAAGCAACACTTGCCTGTGAGAAGAAGAATAACGTCAAAAAATGAAAATGATGAGAATGACAGTACTAAACGAAGACTGCCAATAAAGTGAGTACCTATATCTCAAAATGAGCCCTTCGTTCCAAAATAAATGCATAATGCATCTTTTCTTATCTCTTTATCTATTGTTCTGCTTAGGTGGATCCGGTATCTGAATACAATTATTATTTTTTTCTTCTTAGGACCCGCTATTGTAAGTTGCATTAGGTAGAAATGAAATACGTTACACAATGATGCATTTTTATGGCGTGGAAAAATGCAAGAAGAGTTTCTAATATGATGACTTGATGACATGACTAACTGAAACTGACTCAATGAAGCAATAAAACCAATAATCTTTTTTAATCATGAAAAGGATGCTCTCTCGCAGTTGGGAATCCTGACAGGAATAAAGAAATACCGCAAAACCACAACCTCAAAAACGGTTTTATGGAAACGTTTAAGGAACCTTGCCGTATTGTCGTACTTTATCGTATGTGCATATAGCAGCAAGTAAAAATACAATTACTGTATTAAAAATGCATTTATTGGTTGCTGCATATTATGGCTTTGTGCTTTTGTGAGGGAATGGATCGAATGCATAGAGTCAAAATATGTGCCCGTGGGTTCTCAACCGACGTAAGGTATGACCCGAAATCAACAAAATCATATATTTTTTAATCATTAGAAAGGCGCATATTTTAATGTACTTGTGGTATTGTGTAAATGCAAACCTTTTTTTTCAGATGAGTCAGAGATGCTCGTTCACAGTACTTGTATTAGTCGTATTATCGTGATTATGGTATAGTTGTGAAAGCTCGTAAAATTCAAATTGAGTATTAAAAAAGGATTTTGCATTTGGAAAGCTCTATTTTATTTGGTTATGCTGAAGTTTTATGGCGGGCTGCGGTGATGTGATTATGACAAAATGGCAATTCTCTATAATCTCTACAAAAAATCTATTCAGACGAATAAGCTGACTGATTTGGAAGGAGAAATTAAACGCACAATGTGATGAGGGGACAAAAGCGAGGTATTATGAGCCTTTAAGCTTCTACCGTGTTTGTTTTGTCATTTGCTTAAGTCGGCATTTATTCTCTTCTTTTCACATGCATAAGACATTGATTTGAAAACTATTATAAACTTTTTTCATCGCCTTATGAAATGCACTAACTAATCGTAAGTAAATATAATTTGTCAAAAAGACTCCATAGATGGGTCAGTTAATTAAAATAGTTATTTATACACCTACACAATTTTCACACCTTGTAAATGCTTTTTTTTATTACTTCAGGAATACGTACTGAATGAAGGGATTACTTGACGCTTTCTCGTCATTATAGTATGTGGTGAAATTAAGAAAGGTGTGATCGTGATACTACACGGTAAAACTCGCTTTGTGTAATAAATAAATAATTAGTGTACATTTTAGTCATTTTTGACATCCCGCATACGTTAAACTACCTAACCAAAATCACTCCTTAAATATTAGAATAACCGTTTACTCTTCGTATACCTATTACCACTGCAGTTGAATTGCATAATTGAATAGATTTAGTTTTACAGTTGATTGTTTTCCGTATGACTATGGACTATCTATATTGGCATCAGCAGACTGCAACAATGCAATGTGAACTTCCTTAACACAAACCACCTTTGTATTTTCCTTTCACCAAATTGATTATCCAGCTTTCATCTGCTGCCTTAGGAAATATTTGAATTGACAGGGGTCAACCTTTTACTATCTGATGCAGACATGCAAAAAAATACGACGAAATTATTGAGTCAATAGATTTTCAATAGAAATGGCGTATTAAAAAACAATAACGCATCGAATTATGATTATTACCCATCTATTCAGTCGTCTTGTAAAGAAAGTTCTATACATAAATGTGCTATTTGTAGATTTAGTTATGAAGCCTGTCACTGACTAGCGAAAAGCGGATCCACACATCACAACTTTTAAACTGTTCTGTCATTCACTCATATCTTTTAGTTGAATAGTTTCTAATCAGGCCGCGTTTCGATCAGAACAATGCACGCACAGTTTTCAACCCTACTGATTTATCATTCGTAAGTTGACTTGTTCGTTCTTGCAAAAACGTCGCTACAGAAAATTTCTAGGAGGATGGTTATTAATGAGTTGGCAATCATCGGCTATATTTTTTCAACAATTTACTTTAAACAGATTTATTATAAAAAAAATTGATACTAACTTTTCAACTATTGTCTACTATAATCCAAATCAACTATTTTTTATACTTTCATTTTTTTTGCAAAACATTAATATCCGACCAACAGTGCTGAATTCGGAAGACAACATGCTCATAATGAAAAGAAAGTCCAATGGTGGCTACAATAAAATTCTAAATATTTCAAAAAGCTTTAAATTAAAAACACATAAAAACGCAAGCTGATGATAGGAAAATTTATTATGGTCATGTATTTTCATACTTCAGGAGGAATACCATGCAAGTAATTTTATTGTCTTCGTATCAATATATCAAACATGCTTCTGGATTTCATTGTAGACAGACAAGTCGTTATCATGTGAAATACAAACTAACGATTACTCCACTGGCTAACCTGGCCAGTAGCCACTGTAAAAAAAAGTAGAATGTTTTCCATGCATAGTACTAACAGCAACTGACAACGTGAAAGTAATTAAGGTAAGCTCGTTTTATAGTAAATACGAGTGGTATAATACAATGCAGTGCGGCGGTCGACGAAACAGGACGATAAACAACATTTACACAGTATTGTTGATGACAGGAAAGTTTATTAGCTCTTTTTTCTAAAAATCCAAATATTTTCTTGGTTCTCTGATGTTTGCATGAACTTTCATTTTTGTTGCATGTTGCTACAAAAAAAAACTAAGAGAGCAACCTTGTTCTTTATATATTTTTGATTGTTTTCCTTTGAAATACTTCATCATATGCAAGTAATTGCAACTTGAAGTGATTTGTTGTCGATTCAAGAACATCAACAGAAAATTGTGCATTCAGATCGATGAGAAGTATTGTTATTAAACTCATAGGTTTTCACTGAACGTTTGGGTTAAAGAACCCTTTCCTTTCCTTTAGTAGAGTAGTAATATTTTTATTAGATTATTATATACTTTTGCAAAAATTGATTAGCCAAACCTTGTAGAACTACCTTTTCTGCACCACAAACTGGATATTATCACGCAGTATGGTTTGAAAGTGAGTGCGAAAATTAACGTGAAGAAAGCTGGTTCATGGTCCATGGCATTCCTTCTTCTCTTCACTCACCTCTGTCATTTACCTTGAAAGGACGCTGGGGAGTTTCTCAGCAAGAAAGCATTCTTAGACAGAATAAAAACTTGTACCTTTTACATTGTATTTACTTGCATGCGTTTCATTAGCAAACATTTTGTATTGTACATTCATTAAACCAATCTGCGGGATATTGTTTCTTGGTCATGTTGAGCTGTAAAAACATCGTTACACTAATGGAAAGTTATGAAATTCAAAAGGTGTCGTATTTACCATATCGTCATTCGGATTCAATTGAAAAAAGTTTGGGTACATGAGATTTTTATTCCTTACGCTTCCAATTAGGATAAAATGCGTCCTAGACACTACTACCTTTTAACTTATTAATTTAAAAAAAATCTCTTAAGCCAGTTAGTGTTTTTCTGTGCAATGTGCTGTGCCGGGAGTTTTATAACCCGTCCATGAAATCATGAAACTATGCAGAAGTTCAGCGTAATACTTTAAGAGATGCTACTTACAAGTTCCACATTGTTTCAAGCAAAGTGATTCACCAGTAAAAATGACTTACGTTGAATCCCCGCTTGCAATTATGGGTCATCAAACTTGTCCGGGGTATCTTATCTTGAGTCATCTTGAGAAATTACATGTACCTATGCAGGGTAGGTACACGTATGTATCTTCATACGTAGATGAGAATTAGAGGAAAGATCCTTCTTCTAAAGTTGTTTTTTTTCACTTCACACGACACAAGCACAAGTTTGTTTCTGCCAAGCTATCACAATTCTATGAGACCCTAGCTGGAAACGCTGAGTAAAAGCTTGACTGCGGTTTTTCAAACTGTCAATCTTAATTTGCTTGGTAAACTGTCACGATCCAACTACTGTATTGTCAATGTTAGATGAAAAATACATGAAAGATAATTTATATTCGAATAATTTTGCACCAAGTTTTCACATTTTTATTTAGAAAAATGACAAGTATATAAAATAAACTGATTTTAATCCCGATTTTTTTTTGTAAAAAGTAACTCACTGCAACATCATCCCTTGGTAAAAATTCTCCTTTTACTATTTATAAAAGGAAGCCTTGAACCATGACAGGAATAAATCCTTGTTGATATAAACAAGTCCAATTAGAGAAAACAAAGTAAGGCACTGGGGAAGGTGAAACAAAACAATTGGCTATCCCTGTGTTGCCCCGATGCGATGTGGTAATAATATGCAAGAAAGTGACTAGCGCACTTGTGCTGACTGCTGCTGTCTGCCACTACAATACACTCGAGATAATGTGTTCAGTCACACGGCTAATGCGGTACTGAATTATTATAGGGGTGAAACGGCACGCTCAAAAAACTCCATACGAGCATGTTAAATTCTGCCACACAACAGCTCACATCAGTCAGTCATATTGTAATAATATAAGTGTTTTTACTTCTGATGCTGCATTTCTCTCTTCTGTCTTCTCACAAAACAAGCAAAACGCTGCGTACTTTTTTAAGACAGGTTTCTTGTTGAAGTATATTCATGAGAATGAGAAGGCAAGGATGTATGAGTGCAGCAAATATATAATGCAGCAACGCACAAAAGCGGAGCGTGGTACATAAGAATTTGCTTGCTTGGTTTGGTGCCACTTGTTCTGCTTGTTACTACTTTTTCTCTTCTGATTCCCTGACAGTCAGTCAATATACCATACAAAAAAGTGTACAACAATCATTTTTAAAGCAAAAAACCATTAAGATTGATACACAGACGGATGGAAGTAAGTTAAGTAAAGTATCAAAAAAGCTAAACAAGTGGTTGAAACTAGGGATTAAAGTGAGGGTGAAGCCAATAATGTGCAATTCAACACGAGAAAAGGAGCATCTCAATCTTCTCAAGATTGGCGCTTCTGTGTGTATTATGTACATCTGATGCACATTTTCATGAGAATCCATTCAAAAAATGTTTTGCTTGTTGAGCAAACTAAAGCTGTGATTTGCTTCTTCACATGTAGCACAATTTGTACTTTTTTAATAAATCCCGCATGTATCCTAGCTAAATGTACTACGAGTGTAACTAATCAACTTGGATTTTTAGCTCCATAAATGGAATAAACATTTAAAAACTGCCTTCACTTCGGTAACCGGCAGCCTGCAACAACTTTTTTATATCTTTTTTTATTGAATTAGAGTGTTTTTCATATTGCTTCACATTTCACATATCAGCAAACACACCTACAAATATTCTCCCTTGTTCATAAAAAAAATGATACTAATCATCTTCAATCATTTTTTTATCTCGTCTCCCTGTGTTCAAGCAACATTGTATATATTTATCTATCTCTCTCTATACTGATGCTTATATTACGCATTATAATATATTGAATGGCTGCATCGGCACAAAGAAGAAATCAGAATGATAGTATATCATCACACGTCAATGCAATCATTGCTTGGTGGACTTATACAAAGAAGCAGGGGAATATAAAACATTTTGACTACTGCTCCTGCAGCAGGATTCACCCTATTTATAAATCTGCAAAAAATAACGACAAGACAAATCATTGTGCCATATGCATTCTTGTGTGTAGGTATGTTCTTGTCTCAAAAGTAAGTCTGTAAAAGTATAGACCTACACACATAAATACATATATTACCAGTACTGCACTGTTTCTCATTTTCTCCCTTGGCCATATACGAAATCACCTTGCAAGGTAGCCAATATATATAATCAAAACGTGTATGTCAGTGGCAGTAACGAACTGCATATAAATAAGCTTTTAAATGTGTTTTTCATGATTATTTAAGTATCTCCACATTGTCATTATTGGCAAAATTTAGAGAGTCTCAGTGAGAAAGAGAAGATGCGTCAAAAGACAACCTTTTCAAGGTAGTAGGGACAGAAGTAAAAAAAAGCATCATCATGTGCATGAAAAAAATGGCATCATTTTACACTACTTCCTATATATACGATCAATCTTTCATGTAGCACACATAGTATTTCATGCAAAAAAATAATAGATTTTCTTTTTCATGTTGGATCATCAACAATAATCAAAAGCAGCAATATAAAATATTCATTGTTGCTATTATTGGAAACAAATCGGATGCTATTTTCATCACGCCGCTGATCGACGATATGTTTTACTGCTTTGTCATTATTTCAACCTTTATAAATACGCACAATTGCACTGATAATAGAAGTAATGATGAAAATGAATTCAAGCATTAATAAAAAAAGCTCTTCACTCAAGTTATTCATTCATTCTATGTCTTGTCTGAGTGATTTTGACTTTTTTACTCCATGAATCGATCATTAGAAACTGCAATAGAAAGTATTAAAACCTCGCTCGATAATGATAATGAGACTTGCGAGGTTTTGGACTACGGATGATAATGGTAAATCGTAATGCTATGATGTCTCTTGCCAACAATCAAGACATGTATAGTATTTGCCTCATTTTAGAAACATTAAAGGCAAATCAATCAAAGTTTTATGGTCATTGACAAAGTTATAATCAAACTGAAATCTTTGGTTTACATGAATAATTGCAGTTCAAGTTGGCTGAATTGAGTTGAATAAAAATTATTTTGTGTGAAGCGAGATGTAAATCAAAATTCAATAACAGTAGCCAGTTCTATTATTTGTAATATTACTTGACTTTTCAGCTTGAATTTTGATTAAAAGTTCTGGTATTGCCAAAATATCAACCTTTGTGACCAGTCCTTCAGAATCAGAAGGAAAGGACGATGCAGAGTTTCTGCTCATTTTGTATCCGGTAGTTAGTACATGTCAATTTTTCAAGGCGCAAAACTTCCAAATGTCACCACTATTCCACACGACCTACATTCTTTTACAAAATGACACGACTTTTTAAAACTCACACCCCATGGGGTATATCGTGTTACTTTTAATCACTCTTGAACACATATCTAAATCTAAATATGATTTGGAATTATTTTAAGAATTATCACAATTTACATCACATCACGACTTGCTTTTGGACAAAGTATCTTTAATAATTTCTGATTAGCAGAATGGAATGTAAGTCAACTTTGATTGAATACAAATATGATCGATAATGACATACCTCACTCACAGTTGCTCAGTGTCATCTTGACATGCACGAATTTCTTAACAAGAGAGATGTGTCAGTGTAACACACAAGTAGTTTAAATGCGCAAATATGCGATACATGACTGATTATAATGGAACACGCATTCTTATATTTTAATGGCCAAAACATGAGGTTACATTGTTAATATTTTTCCTCCATCCGCAAAAAGATCTTGAAACTTTGAAACCTCTCTAGAGTTAGTTGCACCTTACTGTTTCACACTGCTTCAGTGAAGTACGTATTATGGCTGAAATGAGAGAACTGGGTAACTCATTGTGTCGATGCTCTATATCTATCTGTGGCAGGCAGTTTATTATGGCTCAAGTTAATAATATGTTCAATCAAAAAATATTATTAAAGTCATCATGTGGTTGGACTTAGCTTGAGCTGGTGATTGTAATAATAAGAAATGCTAAATTACAGTACCCTTTTAAAACTAACCCTGTTTCCTTGAGTCATGGGAAATGCCAAACAAAAAAAAAGAGATACATGATTATGATTACATTGTACTTTGCGTTATTGACGAAAAAATGTGTGATACATTTTTCTAATTTCTCTCATCATCTCCTCCACTTCTTTAACTCAAACCAGATGAAGCAAGGCCGAAAGGTGTAATATCATCAGAGCGCATAGCACCGCCAACCCTTTTGAAAGGTACTATTGAAATATAAAGTACGTAACGTACTACTACTACTACCACCGCAACTTTAGAAAGATGCATGCTAAAAACCAGTAGCACATTATATTAGACACTTATGAGAAGGAAAGAAAAAAAAACTTCAAAAAAGTAATAAGATGTCTTCTATAGTTGATTTGTCTGCTGCTGGGTGAATCGCTTGTTCAAGAAAAGTTGGCCAGTGGAACGGTCTTTTTATAATACAATCCATTATATCTCTATCTGAAAAAAAAATCCATTCTTCAGGAATGAGATTTGAGATTTCATTGATAAGTGTATAGGTATATACATACATACCTATACATACATACAATGATAATAGTAGTTGGCAGGGAAGATTCATTGATTACCCAGATACTTATAACCAGCAGTATTATTAGTTTCATTGTACTTTTTTTGTATGATAATAACAACAAATAATATACTACGCATCATCACATTCATCTTTTTGTATAAAAACTGACAGTTTACTATCAAGTCGGTGAATCAACATAAAAAAATTAGCTTTTACTAATAATTTCATTAACAAAATCAGGTACGTCATCATGAATATGACCAATGCAATAAGATGCTGTTAAAGTTCCTCTTACGTACCTATAAAGACGACGACAAAGGATGTGTTTGAATGTAAAAATTACACTTTTCAACGCAAAGATTACTTTTCAGGGATGCACATGCATACATGTATACTATTTAGAGCTCAGTGCTGACAATATAAATATGCTTATGTATTATGTATGTTTCGGTCCTTGGAGTTAAGTTTGAAATTTGATGATAGCTATGGCGGAATATAATAGTTTTGTAGGCAACTGATGTACCGTTGAAGCTTTCAGTGTTTATTGAAGCATCTGTCGATTATCACATACCTAATCAAACCTCCTTTATCCCCATTTCTTGACGGAACAATTCATTGGTTTTCTTGCCGGGTTTGCTTGAGTAATTTAAACTTTGCTTGCGTTGATGATGATGATATTATCATTGTAGTAGTCGTGGGGGCTCAATAATAACGATTACTTGTACTCTTTTTGCAAAAATATTAGCCTTAAACCAGTGCTAATAGACAAGTTAGACACCACCGATTGATTGTCACAAAATTTATGACGACAAGTGATCGTTGAACGACGATGATAATGATGATGATGCACCCAATTACTTGTATATGAACTAGATTTCTTGCTATTGGAAAGTAAGTAAGAAGGTTAAAAATTACCTGGGATGCTAGCAAAATGCAAAAAGATGGTGAGCAGTGTTTTTTTTTGCACAAAATCCTTAACATGGCTTAAAGGACTGATAAAATCTGGTTTATTTAATTTTTCATTGTGTCTGATAAAAAAATGCACATCATTTTATTGAAAGGAGAAAGGATGACTAAGGTGGTTTTGTTGCCATTCTTTTACTTTTTTCCATGAGGCGTGGTGATCTTTTTGATATTTCAGTTTATAATCTAAACTAAATTTATAAAATGCATTTACCTTTGTTTACGAGCTCTATCTAGATAAAAAATATTAATGGTTTGTTGCAAGTAGAGAAAATGTCCTCCTGTAGTAGAGACCTTAAATACTTACGACAATTTTTTGATCAGAAAGTAGTCACAAATTTGATGTTTTAATTGTACCTGTTGCCTGAAAGTTTGCAATAATTATTATTTTACTTACACTGCTAGATCGTAAGTACTAAGTACCGTATAACCTGCATTTTGAGGTTGGTGTGCATCAAGCAATAGTCTACCACGATACCACCACTAGACGTGAGAAGAAGTGAAAATAAAGTTGCCACAGATCAGTTACAGTCGTCAACGACAAGCTCTGTTCCATCCACCGTCTCTCTATAACTTTTAGCTCAATTTTGCAAAAGTTCTAGAGGCAACTGTACAGTAAATTGTTAGAGATAAAAAAGTTCGCACTTTGCACAAGCACCTGTGTTACCTGTAAAGTACATGATTTGCGCGAAAAAACGGCAGAGAAATTAAAGAATTTTTTTTCAAGCAATCACGTTTGTGAATTTGTCTTTGCAATCATAGCCATCATTAAGATAAATAATGATAATTGAACTGTGCAGATTGCTTGTACGTCATCCTCTTTTGCAATTCTTTTCACCATTCACCCAGTCCTTTTCTGCTTATCAACTTAAGCAGAAAGGAACAACAAAACGGTATTGAGCAGAAAAACGTTGCTGTTAAGCTTCTATGTATAAGTAGTAAAACAACTAAACATTCATGTTAATACACTATATACCGATGTGGTTATCATGTCGTTGCAGTTGCAAAGATGCAAATCAGCAAAAAAACTGTATGACTAAACCATTAGTTCAAATGATACGTTATATGTACACCTATTTTTATGTATTTTGTGTGTAATTTTTTGTTGGGATTATGTTGATATGATATGCTAAAACTCACTTGTCTTGTCAGTCATTCATTGAGTCATTTCGAAATGAAATGAATGAACGTGCAAAAAGTGCAAGGAAAAGCAGTTTTCTACGTTTTCTGCTGATTTAAAAAAAAGAGTTGAAGCGTGCGCTACTCCAAGCAGCAATAATACCGAACCGGAGCAGGATGCATGCTAATTAAAATTAAAACCGACTGCTACCATAAGTCAAGCCTATATTCATACCTTGCCAGCTAAACTAACATTTTTATTACGGGAAAATAGCAGTGGTGTGGTGGTGTGTGTGCCTTGTATCAGTCACGTAAAACCACTAAAACAATTACAATTAACCTTTTAGCGGAAATGCACACAAAACATAGTTGATAGAAAAAGCGAGACGTGGTGGCATGAATACGAATACGAGTACCTCGCATCATAACATAAATATCGCGTTTCACCTCACTAACGTCTGAGAAAGAAAAAAAATACACTTTTAAAAAGAATTCATCATCAATACTAATGCTATATTACTTTATTTCGAGATTAAAAGTGTATTATCATTTTTTTTCATTACCATTTTCATTTTATGCGATATAAAATTAGCTTATTTACAATATTGTCGATTTAATATTCATTTTAATGTTATAATCGAGCATGAAAAATGCTTATTTTCCATATTAATTTTACTATTATTGCAAACGATAACAACGCTCAGCAATCATATTCCACCACTGACTTCCTGCCTTTTTAAGAATTCTAGCTATCTTGATTTGTTCTTTATCATGTATATTCATAAAAACTATGCTGTTTACTTATTTATGCTCCTACGCAGCAATTGAGTGAGTGTAGTGTAAAAGACCCCATCCTGGTCCCATTTAATATCCTTCAGAAAACTGGGCATAGACAAAAAACAAAGCATGATCAAGCGCTTATTTCTGCTTCATCATATCATGAAAAACTTTCAAACTAGGTATATGCCACTCTGATGCAGTTGTTGCCAAATAAAAACGGTTTTTTACTAGGCACGATGCTCAGTGGGAATGTAAAGATGATACTTTGTTTTGTGTCGACTGTCTTCTGTTAACAAGCAAAAAACTTAATTACACAGAAGCACAATGTGTCAAAAAATTCCATGTAGTTTGCTTTCATTTGTCCTTCCTTCAGGTTTAGCTAATTTAACCAGTGAGCATAGTAGTAAGAGTAAGTAGTATTCACTTATCACTATCACCATTTACTACTTCACTCGTTTGTCATGCATGATGTTTTTTTGTCTAAAGTTTAGAATCATCATCATCATCATCATCATGAGTATTTACACTAGATGATGATGGACAGTGACGGTCATGTTTATAAAATACATTATTGTGAATCAGCCAATGCAGCCAGCCAGACTATCGGCCTTCGTCCATGTGGATTCAAGAAGAATAAAAGAAGGATTAAAATAGGAATGATAAAAAATCAAGGGAATAATACTACGAACCAGGAGGCACACTGAATACTAATTAGCCACAAGGCATCAGCTGTCTTTTATTGTAATTAATATGTTAATTATCATCACCAGTTAAGAAAGTCGTCTGCAATAATTGGTGTGAGGTATGCATTACGCAGGGTGTATATAAAACAGCTACACACTTGGATACTACTGTGAATAATTTTGGCGGATCCTCTGTTCCTCCATTACACACCTTTACCAGCTATTGGCGCAGTAAGCAACGCATGCTTACCGACGATTACAGAGACCTTTAGGGCTTGTTAACGCCAGTAGTCGCTTAATATTAGAGAAGAAGGCATTTTTATTGTCTTTTTTGTTCATTTAAACGTTTGCAATGAGAGTCAGTAAACGAAACAGCAACAAAAGTCTTAAATTCATTAGCAAAAGCAATAATGAACAATTAGTGTTTAAAAGCAATTTTCAGTGTACGAAAGGCGTTACA